>JACJUM010003174.1:19390617-19407015 GCA_020976665.1 Heortia vitessoides | reverse complement strand
TCTTTTTACGATTAACTTTAATTGCGAAAACGTTATCATTTATTTCAACATTAATTATATTAAACAGATTAACACCTGGAAACGGATTATTGTGTTGAAAATTAATTCCGTCTGTTTGTTAACGGAATTATAGCGGAACGGAACTTGTCTTAGAATCGAGCAGAATCGATTTTATAGTCGGAGTAGGCATTCATTTTAATCAGAATCAACAAAAACGTTCCATCACGCAAAAATATACTTTAACAATAACCGTTTAAAGTCGTACGACTAATTAACAAACAATAATATTTAATTTTATATCTAAGTAGTCGGTAGCTGGTTTTGTTTATGATTGTGTAAACAAGTTGTAATGTTAGACAAACAATGGTTTTGCCAAAACCGTTAGATACTTCACAATTTGTTATCTCAATTTTGGTAATTTAGCGTGTGACCTAGCGTGCAAGGTGAATTAGTCGCTTTCGATGTCCTTGATGTTGTCATTTTTTTCAAATTTTTAATTTATAACTGACCTTATTTTTATATCTTCACGAATTTTAAACAGATATTTTTGTCTATCATGTTTTTTTTCTACTGGCAATCCCGGACTAAGCAGAATCGTTACAATAGTGCTGGTGTTAGAAGTTAGAAGAATAAATCAAAGTAAAAAAAATCCAGAATTGAGTTTAATTGTTGTTAATAGTTTCAGTGTATATAATGGAAGAAGATTAAGTGAGATGTAAACTGTTACCTGCGACAATCAGAAACTTTATAATTTTGTGGGGTAAAATGGTACTGCAACAAGGTAGAGAAATACTATTCTTCCGTTTGTACCAGGTGTCATGAGAGACGTCTCGCACAGCTGGAACCTCAAGATGTACAAATGCTAAAAGACGGGAAGGGGCTGTATTCCAGTCGAGATGCTGCGGTCTACGATTGCCACGATGCTTGCCCAGCGATGAAGCTATGTATTATGCAAATTCACCATTTCGGCTGCTATGATAATGTGATCATTTTAAAAACTTACATTCCTTATAGAAAATTCTATAAACCATCCAGATTGGTTCAAATATTGATTAAGCAGTAAAAAGCGAACACTTTTGGAGCCACTGCGCTTGACTATAATCACGCAATTAACATCTCGTGCACAACCAACTGTTCTTCAAACACGTAGAATTACACCAAAAAAAAGAAAAACACGTCAGTTTTCCCGCGTGAATCACAGTGTTGCCAGATATAAATGTGATATCCGTAGTTCCGTTCCATAAATGTGCATTGCGATTTGTCGTGTCACGACGCGCACGATTGTCACGTAATGATATGTCATCGTGCCTGATAGGCTTCATGTTAGGTAAGATGAAAAAGTTTGTCGTCAAATATTAATGTGGATGTGTGAGTACGAATGATTGGTTTGAACTTGGTTTACAGAATAACTTATTTCATGAATGTTTATCATCATTTTCATCAGCTTTAGAATATCAAACGCTAGATATAGACATCCTTAAAAAGTGGGGGTGGATCTTTGTACGAGGAGACCTCATACAAAGATCCTCTGCATGTGTGCCTTACTCTCAATTATTTCTACCGCCAAAAAGCAGTTTGCAATGTTGTGTGCCAGTTTAAAGATTGGTAGAGGCAGTGCAATTAGTATGAAATGTGACATAATATATTTATGTTGTCAACGCGATAATGATATCCTTGTGATATTACAAGCGTCTATTCACCAGATCTTCAGGTCAACATCATTCATCAGGTCAATAAACGAAATAAAAAAAGTAAGGAATACATCCATAATTGCCGTGGGCAGGCAATACTAGCAATATTCGTTCGGTAGGAGGCGTATTGCAAATCTTCGGCCATTCGAACTACCCTGTTTTGTAAGCATGAACCATTATCTGTCTGTTCTTGTACCTCAGTCAGCTCCTACGACACGTGGTACAAACAAATCAATTGTTTATTTCTTATCTAAGTATTTTGTAGCATCGTTAAATATGCGTATGAACTTGAATACGTACTGCAGATACTGCATCTGTAAAATACACTTCGTCCTCCATTGTTTGTACATATCATAAAAACACAAACATTAGTATAAAATAATTCTCTTCATCTCATAAATTGACCGCTTAAAGCTCCAGTGTTATGGATATCAAAGAATAATTCCCACAAGATCTCATACATTAACCTGACTCCGTGATAAGTCGTTTAAAGCACTTGTGTTACGGACGCCAGACAAAAGAGGAATTACAAATATAATACTTTAAAATAAATATCTAGACTAAGTTCAAACACAAATATCAGCATATAAATATTTTCTCTGGGTGGAAATCGGACCCACGACCCTTGGCGCACAAGATAGGGTCACTACAATCTGTGCCATCGGGCCGGTCATATAAAGCACTTATAGGTATACATATTTAATGTTCAAACAGAAGTATAACATTAGGGTTTTAACTATTTTTCTTTAGGGTTCGATCGGCTAAATCGAAAGTCTTTTAAATAGTAACTTTTAAATAGTATTTTTATGTACATATGTCTGCTTTAGGATACCGGTTCCGTAGAATACTTCATACTTCCCCCTGCACCAGTGTCGTAAGAGGCAACTGTGCTATTAGAAACGGCACATGACAGTATATCCACCCGAAACAGTGTAGCTCAAATCGAACAGGAAGGCGACGGGTAGCATTTCTGTTTCGAAGCATTACTCTATGCCATAACGCCTGCCCAGCGCGGCAATTATGGGCAAAATTATGATAATGAATTAAACCAAATCAAAATATAAAGTATATGTATTCTAAGTAGGCCCATTATAACCACTTTCAAATCGTAAAAAATAATTAATTTTGATACAGAAATTTGAAGTATTGGATTATATTCATAATACTGATGACTGTAAAGACCCATCGGGATCATAAAAATCATACAACATTTAAATTAGGCCTACCTTATACTAGTCTGCTGGCACCAGACGGGAATTAGAACTATGCTAATAATGCAGGTTCATTACATGAACCACCAGAAAAGAACCTACAAGAAAAATTAGTGGTGATAAAGGTTCCATCAACACTTAATGATTAGTGTTAATGGAACTTCAACCCTACCAGCTCAAGTACACTTAAAAGTATATGAAACTTTTCAACATTTAGTTATTTAAAACAGATCATTGCTCAATCCGTGGTCACTCGCACATAGCGTGGGATGAAAAAATTACATCAAACAAAATACCATCTCACATATACTTCTATCAATTACTTGACGCAACCTGCCAATCTCTTTGGTGATCCTCCATGGTACCATAAAGGTTTGGTCCGATGTATCTACAATTAACACTTGTTTCATAATATTTCTTAGTCATCTCTCTTAAATGATGATGTCACAATATTAAATGACCTGATATTATTGCGGTACACAAGGTGTGAAATTTTTGATGCTATATCTAAAATTAAGGTTTATTTGGTACGTATATAAACTTCGCCTTCTTATAGAGCTGCGAGGTACCGGCAGAGTAGAATAGTACCTCCCGTTGTACCAGGTGTGGTAAGAGGCGACTGAGGTATCAGAACCGATAGAGATGCAGCTCAAATGCACAGGGCGGGGATGGACAGCAGCATCCCCGTCGCTAAAGCTGCGCTCTGCGATTGCCAACACGCTTGCATTGAACGGCAAATATAAAAAACTCCTCTCTTGGAGTAGCCAATATTCAGCAGCGGACTTTCAATGGCTGGTATGATGATGATATTGCTACACCTACTTACTTACTTATGATCAATCCGTTACATTAGTTTACAAATAAAAAAAAAAACTACACACAAGAATTCATTTAAGCCCACTCTGGGATAAAGAGTCAAATCTTGCTCCCGTTTCCCATCGGATTAACCAAAAGAATGTTCACTATAAGTGACGATCAATCAACTTTACCATTATCATTTGACCCGGCCATAATTTCTTAAATAACGTGCGCCTGCGCCGCGTTCGCTTTCACACGACCTTGACGGGTGAAAGCTCGCCGTTATACCATATGATTCGATGTTACGTAAACTGTTAATGGCTGCGATATAAGCTTGAGACTTTTTATTGTTTACCAGCTGTTTCATATTTTCTAACATTTACGAGTTCGCTACTAACAATGAAAGTACTTTTTTAACGGTCTTAAAACGTGGTTTGTATAACTTATAAAATTTTTGATACGACAAACGATCTTTTGCCATTCTAGAGAACGGTTGCCGTAGAGTAACCAAAATGTCGAACAAAAAATTTATAAAGAAATTTAAACCGCTGTTGCTTACGGTTTTGTATAGATTGCGTTAATGTTGTCAGAATTACATCTTTTAAATTTAGCTATTTATAAGTGAAAGCCATTTAGTTTATAATAAAAATTTATATAAATAAATTATACATGACTCGGGTACGACTTAACTAATTCGTCTAATTTTTATTACGTTTTTTTCTTAAAGCACATGAAAAGATTTAATGGAGAGAAAATAGATGACAGTGTAATTTTCTTGTTTTCTTTCTGTCAAATAATTGACGGTTAATGTTTTTACAAATCTAAACTAGCAACATGATGGGATCAAAACGATAATACATGGCCGAAGTCAGTCAGCCGTTCGTCACAACATCTCACACATTTCTACAAACAGTTACGTTCGTATGTTCCGGTTTGAAGGGCGAGAGTAGTATGGAATTATCTGACAAATCTGAAATGACAAAAATGAAAATGTTTATTTCGTTTAAACATGGTTGATAACACAAATAAAGTGTTCCTCCCTCCTTTTCCAGTTTTTTTTTTTTTTAATATAATAATAAATTCCCACAACATCTCATACATTGACCTTACTCCGTGGTAAGTCGCTTAAAGCACTTGTGTTACGGACGCCAGACAACAGAGGAATCACAAATATACTACTTAAATACATATATTTTACACCCATACACAGAGCAAACACAAATATCATCATCTAAATATTTGCTCTGGGTGGGAATCGAACCCACGACCCCTGGTGCACAAGACAGGATCACTACCATCTGCGCCATCGGGCCCGTCAGTTCCTCCTTTTAAGCGTAATGAAGCCTGTGCCCGGATACACCGCTCTTCCTTAAATAATTATACAACTCAAATTGTAATAATAATCTATGTATTTGTGTGTGTGTGTGTGTGTGTGTGTGAAATGTGCCATAATATCTTTTGGTTGTGAGTTTGTTCACGCACAATTGTTGTCTTTGTGATCATACGAGTCACCATACCCTATATACGAAGTTGTGGTGATGTTGACCACCACGCGGGTGATACGCTTGCTGGTTAATTTGAATATTGTCATCATCATAGTAACTGTAAACATCCAAAGCTGGACACAACCTACCCAAGAAAGGGACAATTTTCCCATAATTTCTATGCAGGGTAGGTAAGTATTTAAGCTGCGATGATTCGAATGGATATATATATCGCTATCTGTCGGTGCCGGTACTTTGGTCGCCTCTTACGACACCTAGTACAAGTAGAGGTATTATTCTACTCTGCCGGTACCATACGGCAACGGTACTGGCTGATTTAAAAAAAAAATGTCAAATCCATTTGAAATTTATTTCAGTAATTTTTGAGTTTTCACGAATACAGATAGATATTCAACGCTCTGAAATTTAAATGGCGCGAGGAACACATGAGCAAAAATCTTTGCATACATTTATTTCTGACCATTGTTGATAGTGCCAAGTAAAAGAAGATTTAATTTCGATAATGTATGTCAAAAACAGCCTAAACAAATATTAAAAATAGCATTTCAAATAATAAAGTGTTTTTCATTTTTTTTTGGTCTTTCTGTAAACCTGCATATTGTCCCATACAACAGTTGAATTTATGACTCGATTCGGTGCTTACATAAAAAAATTTAAACCTGCAAACGCAAAGATCCAAGACCTTTTTTTGTGTCAATAACTAATTGCTGAGGGTGCAAAATATGTGATGTTTTTAAATGTCCAAATCTCAAATGATCTCTCTAATATGATATTAAGGTTAAAAAAACTAAAAGGCATTGAGTTTAGTTAGAATTTAAAACAAGTATTCGTTTATTAAGTATTTTTTATATACGAATATTTTTTTCTTCACTCTACATAGAGCAAAAAAACGAAGAATTGCATCAAATATTAAAGTAATTGCCTAATTTACGTAGTTTATTATCTAGGCTACAGAATGAATGAACAGAAAATCTAGGTCTTCATTTCCATTGTTTTCGAGGTCAAAACTCGTATTAATATGAACCATTACAAGTTGAATAGGTATTGCTTAAACTATGAGCAAGGTCAGAAGGTTCATCAGTAAAAGTTAGCGGGTTTCAGCCTTTTCAAGAGCTGACCTCCCGCCTGAGTGTTGTAATAACTTTTTGACATTTGCAAACTATTAATCTCTTTTTGTAGGGTACACACACTTTGGTGTAATATGCCGTGGGGTACCGGTATAGTAAAATAGTACCTCCCCCCTCCCTAGTAGGTTTTGTAAGACGGCGGCGGTATAACCATCGAAATAGTGCGTGCATCGAATAGCGTACCTATAGTATAGTGCAAAAAGGCAGGGATAGGTACAAGCATTCCCGTCGCAAAACTACCCTTTGCTATTGCTTCCACCAGCGCGGCAATTATGGGCAAAATTCCTCCCTTGGAATATGCCTAGCAGCAGACAGAGAAATCAATAAAATTTTTACAAAATAAATTTTAAACATAAAGTTTAAAAAAAACAGGTATTTGTCTAAGAATGCTGAGTTTTTAAATTATAGATAATATTTATAAAAAAAAATATGTTCCTGGATTCAGACAGGAAGTTTCCGTAAGTCCTCCCTGTCAGAGGAGACAAAGGTCGTCGTCTGCATTGGCATCTTACGCTCACTTATACCGCCAAATAAAAGTGTTTGAATTGCTTGGGTTTGAAGAGTGAGAGAAGCAGTAAAGTTACAGGGTTATGTGTCATTATATCTTCAAAGGTCTAATCACAAGTAGTAAGATACAATAAATCACAAGGTTTGCAACGCCCTTTAACCGCCTGGCGGACCATATGCCTGTTTACCGTGAGGTACTGCAGAGTAAAATGGTACCTTCCTTTACACCAGGTATCTTAAGAGGTGATAAAGGTACCTGAACCAGAAGATGGTGGTATATCCATACAATAAAGCGCTAAAATTTGACAAGGTCACGAACAGTCGTTTGTATAGTTTTCAAACATTAATTCTGAATTATTGTATTAAATAATTGTTTATAGTTACGAACATTATACAATAGTGCAATCACAAATATAATACTTAAATTAATATTTGTGCTGTGAGATACTGCCAGAGTAGAATATTACCTCCCACCTTTACCAGGTGTCGTAAGAGGTGACTAAGGTGGCGGTATATCCACACCATGAAAATTGCGCACTGCGATTGCCGACGCGCTTGCTAAGCGCGCCAATTATGGGCAAAATCCACCCCTTTCCTGGGGAGGCCTATGTCCAGCAGTGGACTTCCAATGGCTGTTAAGATGAAATATTTTTAACACCCAGACACAATTAATAAAATCAAATAAAGGTTTGTACTGGGTGGGGATCGAAGCCATAACTCTTGGCGGATAAGATAGGATCACTTCCTTCTACGCCATCGGGCCCATTGCCCGATAGTCAATTGGGACCCCCTCTAAGGAAAACCCGTTATTTGTGGGAAGTCCTAGCATTAGCAATATTATGGACACAGCAAGAGCTAAAAAATAAAAATACAAAGTACATTTATCTTAGCTAACTAGTTGTTAGTTAGCGTAATATTTGGACATTGTATTTCGTATTGTTTTTTATTCTTATTATTCCAGGTCGATAAACAAGCATGCAAAATAGTTTCTTTAAAACCTCTTTTACCAGAAAACATTTCAATTACTTGAGTTGGAAATTGAATAAGTATCATTGTAAAAACAAAGTGTCCAATTGGCTAGAAAGTATAGATTATGACGAAACAGATTTTTTTACAAATGCATTCACAAATAAATCAGTAACAACTGCACAAATAGGTATATTATTTTGAATTTTTTGGAAGTATGTATTTGTGCTAAAACATGAGAATACGCAACAAACTATTTATCTTTTGTAAGGGGGCACCTGTGGTGGGGGTACCCGGAGGCGTCTGTGCAGGTCGTCCTACCACAGGAGTCACCGATTTCAATATTTGCATTTCTCCACGTATATTCTATATTAAATCTTAAATTAGTATAACCATGTTTTTATTGGTAAATTGAGCCTACGTGATAGTAAGCGTCACTGCAACCTATAGACGCTTGTAATATCACAAGGATATCACCAGCGCATTGCAAACCTTGTGACTGGAAAGATATTATGTCACATTACCCAGTAATTTCACTGCCTCTCTCATCCTTTAAACCTGAACACAGAAATGCAAACGCTGCTATTTGGCGGTAGAAAGAAGTGAGAAAGAGGTAATAATGCATTCGACCTTTATATGAGGTCTACCTCATGTAAATTAAATAAATAAATTTCCACAACATCTCGTACATTGATCTGACTCCGTGGCAAGACGTCTTAATAACTTGTATAAAGGACGCTAGACAACAGAAGAATCACAAATATACTATTTAAATACACATATTTAACACCCAGACACAGAACAAACATAAACATCATCATATAAATATTTGCTCGGGGTGGGGTCGAACTCACGACCCTTGGCACACAAGGTAGGTTCACTGCTACCTGCATCATCGGGCCCGTCATTTATCTATATCCGTTAAGTCGTTTCGGCGTGAAAGAGCATATACATCTTT
Organism: Heortia vitessoides; assembly: GCA_020976665.1. NCBI lineage: Eukaryota > Metazoa > Arthropoda > Insecta > Lepidoptera > Crambidae > Heortia > Heortia vitessoides. The sequence continues at coordinate 19,398,252 of JACJUM010003174.1, read as the reverse complement.
GTATCCACATATACACATTATACGTACTCGCAAAACTTTCGCGTTTACAATAACAGTAAGGACAAACTCGGTCGTTTCTCTGTCAATAATACGGAAAAATTAAAGTACTGCTGTACTTATTTAAGTGGGCCAAAGTTACCCTACAGGGTCAAAGAAACCTGTATTCAATATATTACTTTTACGTAACCATCTATAGTCCGACCAAGTTCAAGCGTAAGGGCATAGTTAAAATCTATGAATGGACTGGAATTAAAGAGCCGTTTCTTTTTCTGCATTGCCTAAAGAAATCACACGAGATAGGATTCATACAAAGGTCGTCTGCATTGGTACCTTTGGGATTGGGATGGGCAGCATAATCCCCGTCGCGAAAGCTGCGCTCTACGATGGCCAACAAGCTTGCCCAGCGCGGCAATTACAAGCGAAATTCCCACGTTCTTGGGGAGGCGTATGTCTAGCAGTGAACTTCTAATGGCTGGTATGATGATAATGATGATGCAACTACGCAGTTTTCTTGTAGGAGTACGAAATCGGAAATAATTAAGTAACCAGAGTGACGTGCCAACCTTGTAACTTGAAGATATTATGTCACATTACCAAGTAATTTCACTGCCTCTCTCACCCTTCAAACCAGAACACAGCAACGCGAACGCTGCTGGTTTGGCGGTAGTAATATGTGAGATTGAGGTAACAATACAGACTACAGCATTTGTATGAGGTCTACCTTATGTGAAATGGTTTTATAGGCATTTCCTAATGCGCACGCGCATGTGGAATGAGTTACCTGCAGAAATTTTTCCAAGGGACTGTACTGTGATACGCAGAATTTTAGACATTTATTTTATCAGTTTCATACAGTTTTAAATGACATATATATAATTTTTTTATGGGGTCAGCAACGCATAAATAATTTATTCAGTTTAAGTGAAGTTGGCCTACCATTATAATAAAAAAAAAATCAAACCTTATTATATTAGTTTAGTAACACAAATTGAACCTCTTTTCTAGCTCATGCTGACTAGAACATTATAAAAAAAGAAAATAAAAACTCTTTGCAGTATTGCACATAGACAATGACGTTCTCTCGAAACTACAAAACTGCGTTTAACATTCTCTTATTACTTTGAAACGTGTTATAGTTTTCCGTCTTCGTTTCGTATATCGGTCGATTTATCTTAGCGATAAAATATTTGAGACGGTTATTCTCAAACTTCAATGAATATCGTGCATTCAAATGTGGGTTTACATTAAGGTTTCTTATTATTTTATAGGTGGAAAAGCTAGCAAGCGATTTCTGGGTACATTTAGCTTTTTTTTATAGGATTTTATCAACAAACATGTTGTATATTCGCGTGATAGTATACGCTCTTAATATCTTAAGGATATCACTAGCGCATTCCCAATTTTGTGAATTGGAGATATTATGCCACATTACCCAGTAATTTCATTGCTTATCACCGTTCAAACCCAAACGCAATAATGTCAACACTGATATTTGGCACCAATGCAGACGACGAATGATAATGACACAATATTTTCTAACTCTTACAAGTTTGTTATTTACTAGTAAAGCTCCACGGTTTTACTCGCGTAACCCCTTTTCTCCGTAAGAATATGTGTATGAAATATTTCTAATACCACTCATTGAAAGTCCACTGCTGGACATAGGCCTCCCCAAGATAGGGAGAATGTTGCCTATAATTGCCGCGCTGGGCAAGCGTGTTGGCAATCGCAGAGCAATTCACGATGGGGATGCTGCTGCCCAGCCCCACCTTGTGCATTTAAGTTGTAATGTATTGGATGTATCTACCTCCATCTGTCGGTTTTGGTACCTTAGTCGCCTCTTACGACACCTGGTACAGGGGAAGGTAGGTACTATTCTACCCTGCCGTTACCTCACAGTAGAATTGTTTATGTTAAATTGCAGATAAAGTAATGTTTCAAAAGTAAAAAAATACAGTTTTGTAACTTTCTTTGACTTCTGTTTGTTAAGTACAAAAAATGTATTTCCATTTTAGATTTGCTTTTTTTATTTACGGCACCCCTAGACCGTGAAAGTTTGGAAACCTCTGGCTCGGAACAATCTCCAAGCCGTTTAAGAGGTCATGTATCTTTCGTATATCGTATAAAATGGCCTGTAATTTGATACTAAAAGTGGCAAAGTAAGATGTATCGGTTACAAATACGTTGCAGTAGCACTTTGTTTAGCAATTTGATTATAAAGTTTTATTAACACTTTTGAGATGCATTTTTGTCGTTTCGACAAGTTTCTTTGATTTTGTAATGTTTCTTATCTATACGTTGCGCTATGTCGTTGCTGCTTTAATGCCATCATCATCATAGCATCTATATTATAGACTAGCGGCCCGTCCCGGCTTCGCACGGGTAGACATAAATAGGTACATATATTTAAGTAATAAGCATTCTAAATAAGGCGACCATAAATCCCTAATTTGAATAAAAAATTATGCTTATCTTAAAGCGTTCCTGTACACTACGTAGGCTGTGGTATTTGTAGGTGGCAACGAAGCGTATTGATTTTCAGGAGATCCTACTCGAGAAAGAGCCTAATACAATTGCTCTCGTCGAGTTAGTTACTCGATGCGCTGCGTGGCGACCGCCGCTGGCATTTATTATTATTTTAATTTCATGATACCTTTTAAATAGAATGTCCGATTTCAATAATTAAACAATAATCATCAGGTATTTAGACAGGTTTGAATATTAAATTATTTATTTGGATAAAAAAATTATAAATGGTATGTCTAACACAGTCTGATTTTGATCGACATTTCTATTAATTTGTTAAATGTAAAAAAGTAGTAATAGTGACGTAACTACAATAGCTAGACATATGGTCTCTCTTTTTGTAGATATTGATACATGCTGTAATATTATCAAACAATTTTTTCTATTATTAATATTCTTCGCAGAGTATGCGATGAAAGAAATTGTATGGCTAATTTTTTTACACCTTTGGTTGGTTTTAATAGAAATTTCTAAAGTTATCTAGTACTAAATATAACCTATGTTACTCAACGATAATGTAGCTTTCTAATAAAAAAAGAATTATTATAATCGGTCCCGTACTTTTTAAGTTTATTCGCTACATACAAAAATACAGATCTTTCCTCTTTAATATTAGTGTAGATAGTTGCTGATGGTGACTGCTGGACACAGGTCTCCACAAAAAAACGGAAACCTTACCTATAATTATCATACTAGGCAGTTGCAGTAATCGCAGTACGTATCTTGGCGACAGGAATGCCCCTGCCCATAATCGCCCTGTTACATTTGAACTACGGAGTTTCAGATAGATATAACGCCATCTATCGGATCCATAATTATCAGTCTCTATCGAGAACTAATACAGATATTCATCATATAAATGTTTATCCAGGGTGGGGATCGAACACACGACATTTGTCGCACAAGATGGGATCTATATGAGATAAACTCTAGATGCATTGCGTGGAATTCTAATGTTGATATCAGATAGGAGTCTAATGAATATCGATCCGTGAATTACGTCATATATACAATATTTGTACAAACTTCATCATACCAGCCATTGAAAGTCCACTGCTGGACATATGCCTCCCAAAGAAATGAGCAATGTTGCCCATAATTGCCGCGCTGGGCAGGCCTGTTTGCAATTGCAGGGCGCAGCTTTTGCGACAGGGATGCTGCTGCCTATCCCCACCCTGTGTATTTGAGCTGCAATGTTTTGGGTAGATACACCTTCATCTATCGCTTCTGGTATCTTATTTGCCTCTTACGGCACCTGGTACAGGGGAAGGTACTATTCTACTCTGCCGGTACCTCACTCTCTTATATACAAACTTAGTATACACTAAGTGTACTTAGTTTTGCAAAGTGTACGCTATATCCAATATCGTAACCCACGGCACGTACTAGATAATTCCCTGTCCCTGCCCTGATAGCATAACCACTTTAAATGTCTCCCTCCGACGCCTTTTCACTGTCACTCCACAATTAAATACACTTCAAACACACTTCTTTCGTTGACAGTACACCGTATTCGCCTCGAGGTATCTCGAGCCTAGGTTGAGCCTCAGAAGGGCCTTTGGGTAAACGCTATCGCTCAGATCTCGTCCGTGTGTCTGCGTGCAGTCCCTGTTCGTCGAGCGACAACCGACTGCACTACTGCGGCCTGGCTCGGTCAGTCTCAGTCCTCTTCTTTTCCGAAGACCTTAACTGTTCCCTACGATGGCTACTTGAGCCGAGGTAGTGTCTCAGAGGCGCCCTCGGGTGATCGGGTGATAAAAAGTCTCGATGTACAATTCTGAAGTCTACGCCAACCTCAAGCCCTTACCCAATCGGCTCGCTCTCCGAGTTTTTGTCGTTACTTAGCGGCCGATGGCATATGAGCACATCCGATCCTTGTGAAATGATGGCAATTATTGCTGTTGGTCAACATACACTCGTAGATGGTAATAATCAATATACTATCGTTAAACAGCATCATTAGGCTCCTAATTATCAAAATTAATTTTTAACAACATGATGTTAAAACGAAATTAAAGATCCCGAATACGAGGTGAAAGGTATAACCTTTTAAAGATTTTTTTGATTAGGCATTTATGTTGAAATATAAACTTGAATAAATGTATCTTGTAATAGCCATAAAACTGCAATAACGGGTGCCGGCAGAGTAGAATATCTGTACCATAAGAGGCTGTTGAGGTCAGGGGGATAGCAGATGGCGGTATATTCACCAGAAATAGCGTTGCACAAATATGACAGAGCGAGGACGCGCTGCTGCATTCCCGTGTTGGAAATCACATGGGGAAACCTAGCAATACGGCCAATTTGATGATGATGATATAATAATGATCTCATTGCTTGTGATGAAAGATCTCATTGGCGAGATAAGTTGTTTAGATCACTTGTGTTACGGACATCATGCAACAGAAGATTTACCAATTTAATATTAAAATATATATTAATAAAAATGGTATTCATTTGCACAATCCAAATTACAAATATCACCAATTCATATGGTTATAAAATATCACCGGCAGTTTTCATAGTTTTAAACTGTGTCACAGTCGCATTTGTCTTCATTATGTGAAGAAGAATTGACTCATCTCATAGTAAGTAGCTTACAAATATTATACTTAACTACATATATTTAACACCCAGGCAGAGAACAAACACAAATATTATCAAAAAATATTTGTTCTGGGTGGGGATCGAACCCACGACCCTTAGCATACAAGATAGGATCACTACCATCTGCGCCATCGGGCCCGTCAAATATATTTTTCATAGTAAAATGAACAATTTAAAAACAAACGAAAACCTCCGGTTGTCACTTTCAGCGTGTGCACGTGGAGGAAAAGAGATGTGTAAACGCGCCAGGGTTTCTTCAGTTTGATTAAGTGAGTTCAGAGTTCCTAAATTTCTCTTTAAGTTTATGAAATGCACATGTCTCGTATATGTCGCGGCCATCTTGATGAATGTCCTATTTGATTGAATGACTTGCGCGTTTGTTAAATGACGACATTTAAATGAACGACAAGGCGTTCATTGAATAAACGTCACTCAACGTCACTAACTAATTAGCAGATTCAGCGAATTGTACAATAGCCGTTTGAACAGAGCGGACTTTAAATCAGTCAGGTTGTAATTTACTTCATTCTAACCTAACTAACTTTTACGTAATTGCTAACCTAACCTAACCTAACCTAGTACAAAGTCGGCTATATCTCATTCAAAGACTATCCTAAACAACGTTCAGTCAAGACGTTGAACGTTGAGCTTGACGAGTTGTCCTTTAGTCATTCAATTAAATATCGTCATTCAATAAACGCGCAATTCGTCATTCGCAACGCGTCATTCAATCAAATAGGAGATTAAACTAGATGACTTCGACAGATACATCTCCTAGGTTACCGTCTAGTTAATTTTATATTTAATTATAAATGTTAGTATGTGTGACAGAAAACTGTAAGTGTACCTATATTAAATAAATAACTGGTAAATGGAAAATACTAACGGCCTTATATAAGTAAGAGCTAAAGACGATGTGATATCGGTTCGCAAATGATGTTAGAGTACGGTTCATTTAACTATAACAAAAATATCCATCCTATAAATATTTATCCTATGTGGAACTCACGACCCTCGGCGCACAAGATAGGACTACCACTATCTGCACCACTGGGCCCGTCAATTTTTTAATATATTATATTGATGGCCACAAAAGATGATTGAAGTCGTGCCGACTGGAAGTCAGTTCCCATCCATCCACCTAACGTTTGAGTTCACCAGACCACAAGATTTCGTTACAAAATAACTGAGCTATGGTTGTGGAACAGATCACGTAATCTTGTAAACCGTGGCGAAGTGAGAGCTGGACATAGACTAATAGAATTATAGCGAAACTAATTATTATGCGGAAAGAGTACACATATGAGGAAAGTACCTTGTCTATCGTCTCTGATTTGTTCTTGATGGGAATCACATAAGATGGGGACCATAATTAATTTGCCAACGATCGCTGTCCATTTTATATAAAAAGTAGCGGTGCCCCGCTGTTTTATAATAAATTCCCACAAGATCTTATACATTGACCTGACTCCATGGTAAATGGTGCATAGCACTTTTGTTACGGATGCTAGACAACAGAAGAATCACAAATATACTACTGAAATACATATATTTATTATAAACACAGAAGAAACACATATATCATCATATAAATATTTGCCTTGCGTGGGAATCGTACCCACGACTCTTAGCGCCCAAGATAAGATCACTACCATCTGCGCCATCGGTCCCGTCAGTTTTATCCGGATAGTTCCCATTTCCGTGAGAAAAATAAATGAGCAGGCTAACTTACTCCTTATAACACTAGCTATCTGCCAGTAAAAGTCCCATTAAAATTGGTGCAGCCGTTTTAAAGATAAGCCCTAAAAATCAGTCAGCCAAAAAAATCAAATTGTGTTTAATATTGAAGTATATAGTTTCATACGCATTTAACAAGAAGCCATTACTTTAGAATTATAAATCGACACTTTTATTTTTTTTGTATGCGCTGGTTGATTTACGTACATAATTTATTAAATTATTTTAAATTTTTCATTACTTGCTTTACATAGACAAAATAATAGACAATAAATAAAAAAATAATTTATATTTCTGGTACATTTTGTATTAAAATATAGACACATTTTCTCCACATTTTTAAATTGTCAAATGTCAAATTTCATTTTCATGAAATTGCAATTTCTTTCAAAAGCGGTAAAATATGTTATGTTGATTACTTTCATACAAAATTGTTATGAAAGTAATCAAATAAAGATCACAATGCACTATGTAGAACGCAGCAAGAAAATTATACTTTCCTAGTTTTTGAGCAATCGCGTTCACAATGGCGACCGGCGCTAATTACAGTTAAATCAGAGCAGATGCTATCTCCCACCAGGAAACAACCGCAGAATGTTTTGTGTCTGCAAAATAGACTAACGTTTCAATTGACACTGGCAACATTTATTCCATTATACGAATGCACGGCTATAAAATTCATGACAAGAAAAAAGATTAGACAATTCTTTTTTCAAATTGAAAATTGCGCGTCAAAAACTGGGAATGTCACAAAACAAGATGGAT
>JACJUM010003174.1:19253152-19383021 GCA_020976665.1 Heortia vitessoides | reverse complement strand
CACCACTATCCGTCCCTCCACGACGACACGTACTACACCCAGACTCGAGACAAACGTCTGGTCCACTTATAAGTCTAACCATACAAAAATTATAAACGCAATTTTGGCGCTAATTTGTGACTCTTGATTTCTAGCGGATTAATTAGTGTTATCAACAAAGCAGTTCGTTTTACCCCAAGAGGTAAATTCATGATGCATAGAGGCTATGTTTAGCAGTTTATTGTCGATTTCTTGTATTTAATCCAGTGGTTCCCAAACTAGAATTCATAATCATCGGTTGCTATCTAAATGTTTGAGAACGTCTGGACGTCGATCCTGAGTCATTGAGATAACTAAAGTTTGGGAATCACTGGTATAGCAAAAGTCACCTCACAGGATAAAAGCGACCCGCTGCGAATCTTATATATTTAAATTGAAATACATAAGTAATTTTCCATACAATCGAAGTAATATATATCCCAATAGATAGCTTAAAATTATTAAGAAACAGACCCAAATCATACACAGCAAAGCTTAGACCAAGTTTTGGTCCGAAAATTTGAGGTTCTCTAAACATTTACACCAAGTTTCTATATCTATATCTAGTAAATATGTATGTAGACACAAAATCTTAATTTTAAACATCTTACTAATTATGATTTTACAAAACTAAACAATCACATTTACTAGAACATTTTATGCTATATACCCGATTTTCACTATGACTATATGTTATCTATATACATACATATAGATAACACTACGGTAAATAAATAATATATAAACAATAAACTCATTAAAACAAATAAGTTTCAGTCACGAATTACCTCGACAAATTGATTGCAAACTTACAAAAAAGAAACACCAACTCGGTCTATATAAGTAAAATGGATGGATAATTTAATGAACTGCATATTTAGTTTATATTATTATTAAATAAAATATTAATAAAAAGAGACTATTATTATAAAATAAAAAATAATTTATTAAACGGTTACATTAGTGCCTCAGTAATTCTAAATATTGTTATTATTACAAATTATCATACCATTTATCATACAACAACAGACAAGTGACACTTACTACAAAAATGTATATAAATAATGAGATCTGTATGAGATTACAGTACATGTAACTATTTTGGTCACGCGTTCTTGAGCGATTTCGGGTTGAAGGCAGATAAGGGCTCAATTACGCAACTAATATTAAGCCAACAAGAACAAAATAAATAAATAATTAAGAATATGGCACAAAAATAATAATAAACATTATTATCATAACAGCTGTTTGCAGTTCACTGCACAGCCCCAAGAAATGGGGCAATTTTTTCCAAAATTACTGCACTGGGCAAGCGTGTTGGCAATCGCAGAGTGCAGCTTTCGCGAAGATGCTGCTGCCCATCTCCATCCCTGTGCATTTGAGCTACACTGTCTCGGATGGATATACAGCCATCTGTGGGTTCTGGTACCTTAGTAGCCTTTTACGACACCTGGCACAGAGAGAGGTACTATTCTAGTCTGCCGGTACCTCCCGGCAATAATAATTTATTTAATTTAGAAAATATTATGCGTATTATAATAAAATAAGATTTTTTAATTTGTGCATAATAAAATGAACAAGGCCTATTCAAATAATTGCGTCTAAATCTTACTGGTCGTAAAGTCAATTGCAGGAACCGATAGATGGCAGTACAAACAGCGCAGTTCACATGCAACGGAGCGAGTATGGTCAGCCGCAGAGCTACGCTTTGCATTGACACCAGGGTGCCCAGGTTTCTCCACTCCCCCCTTTTTATATCCGGCAGAGGATTTCCTGCAGCTGCTTTAAAGACCTACTCGAGCAGAATTAATAGCAAATAGAGAATAGACATCAAAACCTTCAATCCGAAATAGCTTCTGAGCCCTTGAACTCATTACTACATAGAGCCATGATATGAGGGTCCGAAGACGTATACCTTCTTGTACTTTAATTCAGTCGATTGTAATTCACTATGATATTCGTTGTAAATAAAATTATAACCAAAATAATATACCTACATATACGCATGCATTAATTTACTTCTCTCGATTTGGCACTTACAATGCGCCAGACGTATGTTCCAAACACATCCGACATATTCTCGGCACGAAGTAACAAATAGTTATTTAACGCATATCAATTCACCAATTGTTCGGTCTTACGTTGACGTTATTTGAAACCTTAAAGGTTCATCCGACACATGCTGAGAATCGAGCCCGCGTGATTCAAAAGAAATGTGTGCCTGTTTAGGCTTAAGAAATGAAGATTCTATAAATGGTTATACCGAGCAGAAATTCAAGCTCTAATTTTAATTTCTCGGCAATTAACTAACGCATTAAACTTATAACCACAAAAGGATGATAATAAAGCCAACTACAGACTAAAAGTCCTTGATGTTGACTATCATCCGCGATTGATGAAAATAATTATTATATCTAATAGAGTCGAAATGTCAGTGCGTTCGTAAATGATATATAAATGGTAGTATTTATAAAAAGCATAAACACTTTTTGTTAGAGTTAGACTTATTCTATGAGAAAAATATGGCCACGGCATTTTTTAAATATTCAGGCAAGTCGTTTTGTATTTTAATTTTACTAATTAAATATAATATTTATTCAAAACTCCTAATTATAAGAATTACACAAAATTTATTTTAAGCTATAGGTTGATTAAAAAATACTTCCGGTCATTAGATCAAGTTCATTTGTTTCTGTGATTACTGAATCTATTGATATTTTAAAATCAAAATAGCATTTCCTTTAAAAAAGCGATTACTAAAAATTACCTCAAAAATTAAAGAAAAACGTACTGAAGAAAGGAAGGAAACGTACATTTGAAGTGTTTGAACAATAATTGCTAATATGTTTCCCGGAAAAACACAATTAGCATATTTATATTTATATCACATGCTTGAAGGCTCGCAATTTGGAACTAATCAACCGTTTCCTGTAAATTAACGACAAGATTGCATCATCCAATGCTTCCAAAGACAATCGTTTTTGACAGTTCAAGGGTACACCAGGCTTAAAAGAACAGTAATTACATAATAGTTTTAAATTTACACCAATGTAGAGTAGAATATGAAATATATTCTATTTACAATTTGATTTTTAAAACTTGTAGAGATGGACAAACTGTGTCTGGGTGTTATTTTTGTGATATGTAAGTGCTTTGAGTGACTTAGCTCGGAGTCAGGTAAATGTATGAGATATTTTGAGAAAAAAAGAAAGCCTACCTAAAGAAGATACCACAGTAAAAAGTTTCTCATTAAAAAACAGTCCAGTGGTTATCTGCAAGTCGAAAATTGAAGCCGATCACAGCACAATTCTTAAATCATACTACATCAGAAATATCAGTAATCAATATCCCACACAATATCAGGAGAGAGCAATTCCTAAGAGTTTAGCACTGTATATATCTAAAATTCCTCTAGAATACTGCATCAAGATAAAGATCTGGGGTTTTAGGCACTTATTTTTAGTAATTTAGCAGGAAGTTCCAAGACATTGGCGGAAAAGATGAATTGTCTTTGCTTACCTCTGTGGTAATTAGAGGTAAGTTTATGAATGTTTATACTTATTGAGTCAAATATGGTGCCATGAAAGAATACCTCGAGCATAAATAGTTAAGAAGCTTGTCAGGCTCCGGTGTATCATTTCATCTCCACAATACATTTGACCAGATCGACACTAAGTTAGTAAAAACCTTTTCAAGCATTTCCGAAGACAACTGTTTTCGCCACGACTTATCCTGCCTTAAACGATCACTTCCTAAGTCGGCATCATCTGCATACATTGCCAGTTATTATGCATATTTCCAAAGCTGTGCACTTTCAAACCCGGTCTGGCGATTGCGTAATTTCCTAATGCATAAAGACATTTTAGGTGTTATTACATTCTTGATATAAACAATAAACTATGTTTAACACCTGACAATCTGAATATTAGAGAAAGTAAAAAATGTTAGTAGCAAAATCATATAATTGAAAGGTGCAAATATTACCAGGACGGTGACTCTGATGCCTGCTTGAATTACATTGCAGAAATATACCAAAGATGTACGGCGGTCCCATTACCATGTAACCTAAAGCAATTGGACATTATTGTCATGTTTAGACCAGTCACCTAAATCCACCGTCTTCGGATATAGGTGACACTGGTCCCATCAATATGGGCCAAACAAACTATAAGGGCTATACCCAAGAGCAATATAATAATATCCTATACCTATACAAATCAAGATTCTATTCGACCAAGTAAACGCACTCGACATTTCAGACTTAAAAAAAACGTGCCGATTCAGTGACGCAGTCACACAAGCCCCGCAGAGCCGAGCCGGGCTCAGGAGTCGCGTGGTCACGCGCGCCCCAACATGGCGGCCACGTCGCCGGCCGACTGCGAGTGGAGCAGGGCGCCGCGCGCGGGCCGCGGGGGCGCCAGCCGGGGCAGGGCCAGCACGCCGGCGGGCGCCGAGCCGAGCGCGCACCCGGTCACGAACTCGTGCCGGGAGGCCTCGGTGGGGGTGATGCGCCGCTTCGGGTCCCACCTGGAAAGAATTGACTGGTTTTAGAACGTAGTATTCAATGTTACACACATCGCTCTGAAGTACCGGCGGAGTAGAATGGTACTTCCCTCAGTACCGGGTGTCGGATAAGAGGTGACTGAAATCTAATAGGCGGTGCTCAAGTATAGCAGGGTAGAGATGGGCAACAGCATTCTCGTCGCAAAGGTATGCTCTGCGATTGTCTGCCTGGTGCGGCAATTATAGGCATGATTACCATTTCTTGAGGAAGCCTTTGTTCAACAGTGGCCAACAGTTCAATGATGATGCGTCACTTCGATCTGAAGAATCTGGAATCGCTACAGTCGAGCATAGCCATATCGTCTTTTTCTTTGATGAAATTTACCAAATAATGTAGATTCATCATTATCTGCAAATTATCACTGTTTATCGTAAACGTGATAATAAATTTAATATTGACTCATTCGTTTAGTAAATCGAGATATCGATTATAAATATTTCGTCTATTGCCTACCTCAATTGAACCAGTCACGCGCTCCAAATACTAAGTCTATAAATTCCAAATCGATAATGAAAGATACAAGAAAATCTTGTGATATGTGTTAGGAGAAAATTGAGGATTCATTAATATCCCTAGGATGGCAACATGTTATGGTATGTTCGTGTTGCCATGCGTAGTAACTTCCGGTGCCAATATTACTGACCATTGTCCATCAATTTCATACTTAATACAAAACTAAAGGAATACAATGGTTATCTGCATTTATATCTTACTCTCACCTATTTCTACCGCCCAATAGCAGGACTATGTTCTGGTTTGAAGGGTGAGAGGCAGTGAAATTACTGGGTATATTTGACATTGTATCTTCAGTTCACAAGGTTGACGACACGCTAGTGATATCTTTGTGATAACACGAGGTCTATAGGCTGCGGTCACGTTTATCATCAAGCAGACCGTATGCTTGTTTGCTGATTTCATAACATAAAAAAAAATCCTTCATCGCGCTTACAATGTTTTTCACGACGCCGGATCATTACAAAAAACAGTACTTTTCTGTCGGGGTGAATGAACTCTGGAGGTTGAACACTTTAGTCCGCGGAAGATCATCGTTTTCATAAACTTATACGCGTATACTCATCGAAAACATTACAGCTCAAATGTATGTGTATGTATACAGGGCTGGGATGGGCAGCAGCATCTCTGTAGCGAAAGCTGCGCTCTGCGATTGCCAACGCGCTTGCCCAGCGCGGCAATTAAGGGCAACATTCCCCCTATCTTGGGGAGACCTATGTCCAGCAGCGGACTTTCAATGGCTGGCATTAGAAGTTGTTAGTCAACTTAATTAGCACATTTAAAGGTATCTTTATAAAACTATATATTTAGATGCCTATTCACGGTCCATTTATGGATTTATATATGATAGCGGGTATTTAAATATTAATTGAAAACGGTTTGAAGATTGGATGTAACTTACTTGAAGAGCATAAATAAATAAATAATAATAAATTCCTAAAACATCTCATACAATTAACCTGACTCCATGGTAAGTCGCTTTAAGCACTTGCGTGACATCAGACAACAGAGAAATTACAAAAACACTACTTAATAACATATATTTAACACCCAGACAGAGAACAAACACAAATATAATCATAAAAATATTTGTCCTGGGTGGGGATCGAGCCCACGATCTTTGGCGCACAAGATAAAAAAACTACTAACAGCAAAATCGGGTCAGAAACTCATTTAAAAAAAGGCGAATAGACGCATATACATATATAGTTTTATATATATATATATATATATAATACAACTGTACGTGTGTATATCACTGAACTCTTCCAAAACGGCTGGAGTGACTTGAATTAATTTTTACATGCATTTGGGTGGCACCACGGTTGGTTTAGATTCGAATTAAGCCGCTGTAGTCGATTTCTAGGTTATTTATCAGGGCAACATCTGTCGGGTTCGCTAGAATTCTCACAAGTTTCCACATGTCGACTAACTCTGGCATCGATGTGATGTAGAGAAAAGTGAATGTCCACGTGTGTCAGTTTTTGCTGTAAAACCTTGGCACATGGTAACTAACACGTAGGGCCACTTTTTAGCACCCATTTTGTTTTCTGTCATAGACTATATAAACTATGGTAAGTGTAATAGACAAAAATTCAAAATTAGAGTTCTGCTTGCGATTCGTTTTTGTTTTAAGAAGTCCGAGTAAATATAAGTGATCCTCTTTTCTTCTAATTTCTGAATCTCAATATCGAAATCTGAAATTATATCATAAATGCAAGTCAGTTTGTTACATCTTCACATTTTATCAACTCAACCATTCATTTTTAATTTTTTCATACACATAGTTTTGAGTACGAAAAATAGTGCACTAACTTTCAACCCAAAAAAACGTTATATTTCCAGAAATTACGTTAAATCAAATTCATGGGATAGGACTGGGCGGTAGCATCTCCATCGCGAAAACTGCGCTCTGCGATTGCCAATACGCTTGCCCAGCGCGGCAATTATGGGCAAAATCCCTCCTGGTAAGTATGATGACGACTTAATCATTGCTTTTCATTTATCCCTTCTCTGTGAGCTTCAACTCATTATGTACCTTGCGTAGAAGACGCTGACAGCTGTATCATAGTTCATACTACCGTAGGTGTCAAAGTATACCTACTAATCATGGTTGAACATCTTGAAGAATAAGAGGAAAGTTATAACGTTGACCTTTAATAAATATATCGACAGTCATACATTCAATTGTCGCAAGGAACAATATGCAGGTTTGCACGAGGAACAAAAAAGTAACTTAAAACAATTAATTCGTTTTAACTTTAATAATATAAAAATAAAAGTTATTTTTATATAAGGTTTAAGCTGTTTTAAACAAATATAAATTGAATACTCATTCTTGAAACTTAACAACAATCACAAATAAATAAAACAAACATTTGATATTATTACTAGCGGCTCCAATAAACGATATCCTGCAAGATAACCCGCCCCCAACTTGAATACATTCACAAAAAATAATTCAAAAAAATACAGGCGTTTAGTTGCAATATAAGAAAATAACCTAGATACCGATTGCAGCGCAATCTGCCAGGCTAGTTTGTGTATCTAAACCATCCAGGACGCCACCCAAACGCAAACAAAAATAACAGTTCAGTGACATACACATGTTCTCTAGAATTATATATATAAAGATATTATTACTAGAGATACTACGAATGTTCACCATTTAAATATGGATATTGCTAGATCTCATGATATAAGACAAAATAGTGAAAACGTCATACATGTTCAGACTTGTTGATTAGAAACATTTTATGTCTATTAGCGACATTTCCCTTTCAGTCAATAACAAGACAGCGTTGCATTTAGCGAAGTGCTTTTAACAATCCATACACACAAGTGGTCGATTCACTTAAACGATAAGTCCAAATAGAATGAATGAATAATATGCACACACGCTTCCGTTCTCCCTTTCACATTCATTTCATACAGCGCTTCCGTTTCTAGATACTTCCTGATGTTATAATGAGTGATCTAATTAGATTTTAGGTGATTAAATTGATGACAAAACGTAAATTAGACATGGCGTGATATAATCATACTATTTATGATGAAATTATGGAGTCTAATTACGTCGATGGAGTTGCAACGCAACAAAACGTGCTTTATAGAGACAAATATAACTGGATCATTCAATGTCCGATAACGCAGTTGGTAGTGATCCTATCTTGTACGCCAAAGGTCGTGGGTTTGATCCCCACACAGAGCAAATATTACGTCATAGCAGCCTTAAAACGTCCACTGCTGGATATAGGCCACCTATAAGAAATTAGTTTAAACGATTTGTACATCAAAAAATGGAGGAATGAAAATGAATTTGTACACCGTAATCGACATAACAAAAAAGAATTAAAACTGTAGAACACGTCATCATCATCATACCAGCCAATGGAGGTCCACTGCTAGAGAGAGGCGTCTCCAAGTAAGGGGGAATTTTTCCCATTATTGCAGCGCTGGGCAATCGCATCTTTCGCGACGGACGACTGCTGCCTATCCCCATCCTAACTATTTGAGCTACACTGTCACGGATGGATGTACTGTCATCAGTCAGTTCTGGTACCTTAGTCGCCTCTTACGATACCTGTTACAGTGGGAGGTACTATTCTACTCTGCCGGTACCTTACAGCAGTTCATAAAATAAAATATAGAACATATGTATGCCTTGTTTTACCTTATTGGTACCTTATTATACCTTCTATATCAAAAATGTTATGAAGAGGAAATATTTAATGTTTTATTTAGTACGGATTTAACTGAACATTTACTCAACCAATTTAAATAATTATTTCACCATTAGAAAGCAACATCTTTGTGTAACAGAGACTATTCTATCCTTATATTTCATAAAATCAAACCATAAACTCTTACAATGAAATGGTAAACAAATAAACTTAAAGATCTACTCGAATTATTTCAAAAGTATTACCAATGTAATGTTACATTGTTATCGAATTATATTAGTTATATGTTATCCCTGAATATCGATAATAACGGGAACTCCGCGAAAACAATCATCATATCAGCTATAGAAATTCGACTGTTGGACATTCGCCCCCCCAATATAGGGGGATTTTGGCCCATAGTTGCCGCGATAAGGATGCTGATGCCCATCCCCACCCTGTAGTATTTAAGTTGAGCTGTTTCGGATGGATACACTGCCACCTGTCGGTTCCAGTACTTTAGTAATTAGTTTAGGCAAACGATACGAGTCCAAAAATAACATGGCCGTGTCTATTACTTCAAAGCACGGCCAGATGGCAAACAGTACTAAAACTGGTCCAAGGCTCGCAGCTGTCACTTTTGCCCGTCGAATGTTCTGGAATGGTCGGCGACGGAAACCGCTATACAGCCAGACGGGTATACATTCGATATTATAATTGATCCAGTCACTTTATTGTGCCGTACAAAAGGCATTATCACTTTGTGCAACTTTAGTTGGAAATCGTTACCGAAGTTGTTGAAGGAATGTATAACTAAATTTAAGACCTTAAAAATAGGAATTGATAGCTGATAAGTCCGATGTGGTAGTAGATGGTAAATCCTATCATGTGCTCCAAGTGGCGGAGGTTTGATCTCCACCCGGACAAAATATTTATATAATGAATATTCGTGTTTGTTTAAATATTTATTTTGTTAGTATTAAAGTAGGATACTCAATGATTTATTTGTATAAATTACTATTATAACACTGGTTGTCAGGGACATCGGTCATTTGTGTAAAATTGTTATTAGCAATTAAAAAAAAATTTTTTTTTTAGGATTTTAAGACCAACTTTGATTTTAAATTATATTTATAAATCTCTGTTGTTTAATATATGTGCTTTAAGCGACTTATTTTGGAAGCAGGACAATGTATCAGATGGTTTTGTTTAATAGAAAGGTTTCTCTACTTCATGGTATATAATTATTACCACAAAAAATTTATAAATTTAGGCTTTCATCAAAGTGACTGTCATAAAACGTTCACAACTGGACATAGGCCTCCCCAAGAAAGGGGTAATTCATCCATAATTTCAGAGCTGGGCAAACGTGGTGGCAATCGTAACACTTAACTATGTTGTATTTAAGCTACGCTGCTTTGCCTAGCAGTGGTTGACCTACGGCTGATATGATGATGATGACAAAGCACTTTAAAAAAGACATAGTCAGAGCGGACATATCAAGTTAATCGGAATAGATGCAGCATATCTACTCATCATCTTCATCATCAGAACAGCCGCAGGAGGTCCACTGCTGGACATAGGCTCCAAGTAATTTCCAATACGAGCTGTCATATGAGGCCTGCATCCAGAACGATGTTGCCGTATTAGTCAGATCGTCGATCCACCTTGTGGGTGAACGCCCTACGCTGCGCTTGCCGGTACGTGGCCTCTATTAAAGAACCATACAACTCTATCGTCCAGCTCTGCGTGCTTAGTGCCTTGCCCACACAACTACAACTTGGTAAACCCTTGGGCTATGTAAGAAACTATGGTACTTTTACGTATCTCCTCATTCCTGATTCGATCGCGAAGACTCCGAGCAACTCCCTTTCCTAAGCTCGTTGGTCTCTTTTTAGTAGGCCAGTAAGGCCAAGTTGAGACTATGTGTAGCTGCCATAAGTCATCACCGGTAACAAAAATTGTAGACTTTCGCTTTAGACACTGAGGTATGTCAGATGAGTAGATATTTTATTGTGATGTTTATCTACACCATAAAATCAACCAATCTCCAGTTACGATGCCATTCCGAGCCGGATCCGCTTTCAAAAACTGTCAATGCTATGCTAAAATACAACAAAGAAACGTCCGTCCCGACCGCGGAATTAATTAAAGCGAATTAAGGCAATTAATGTTCGTGAAGATGGCGGGCGATGCGCGCGCGCACGTTCGGGTCAGCGCGTGTCATGACTGCGAACATATCTCGTTTTGCCGGTGAAATGTAAGAAAGTTACGTTACAATGGTAATAAATGTTATTGCACTCCTGCGGCGTACATGGAAGATGTGAATGAGTAAATAGTATAGGTACCTCTTACTAGAATGGCAATTGAGTACTGCACCAGTTAGGTACCAGACGTCGTAAGATCTGACTGAGGTACCGGAACCCACAGACAATAATAATAATCAATTTACCCAACATCTCATACATGGATTTAAATATGTTATGAAGTCAGCAAACACGCATACCGCAGCCTGTAGACACTGGTGTCATCACAAAGAAAAAACAACTTTGTTAACTGAAGATACAATGTCACATATACCCAGTAATTTCACTTACCACACTTACTCTCACCCTTCAAACCGGAGCACAACAATGCGAACACTGCTATTTGGCAGTAGAAATAGGTGAGGGTGCGGTACCGACGACGCATGCACACGACCTTTGTAAAAGGTTTACCTCCAGTAAATCCGAAATAAGTCATTAAAAGCACGTTTGTTACTGACATAAGACCACTAAGAAATCACAAATATATTACCTAAATACAAATTTAATACTAATCATGGAACAAATTTAAATATCATATTAAGATTTCTCCTAGGTGAGGATCGTACCCACCCCTGTCGCACAAGATAGGAACACTACCAAATGCAACATCTCAGTACTTCACAGATAAGGTTTTATCGTCATCATCATATCAGCCATTGAAAGTTTACTGTTAATCATAGGCCTTCTCAAGAAGCGATAATTTTGTCCATAATTGCCACGCTGGGCAAGCGTGCAATCGCAGAGCGCAGCTTTAGCTTAACCTTATGCATTTGAGCGACTCAAATTCGGATCAATATACCGCCGTCCGTCGGTTCTGGTACCTTAAACGCCTTTAACGACACTTAATATAGATGGAGGTACTATTCTACGAAGCCGGTAAGTCACAAGATAAGGTTTAGAAAGTAATTATTACAAAAGTCTTACGAGCACTGAACGTTGTATAGTTAACGGTACATTCTATGTAATTTCTTCGGTGTAATGAATTCTCACAATCAATCAAGCGACTTGTAATTACTCCTCAAACTTTGTCTATGATATGCAGGAGGACCGCTTCTTTTTTTTTTTTAATTAAAAAGGAAAGTGGTCAGACGAAGGAGTCGGCAATAAGCGGCGCGTGTGACAGGAATGCAAGATCGCAGATGGACGATATGTAATCGGTCATCCCATCAGTGGCAATACGGGTACTCACTCCCGCGCCTATGTTACGTAAACATAGATTAGTTTAACGATCATAGATCAAGCACCGGAACAGAACCGCTACGGTGACGGTGTTCTTGGTATACGACGGGCCCGATGGCGCAGATGGTAGTGATCCAGTCTTATACGCCAAAGGTCGTGGGTTCGGTCCCCATCCAAGACAAATATTCATATGATAATATTTATGTTTGTTCTGTGTCTGGGTGTTAAATATATGTATTTAGGTGCCTATAGGAACAGGCTAGACCTAGTTTAGGTACTTAAGCATCAAACTGTATTTTAGAGTTAGTTTCCTTTTATTGAATAAGGTTCTTATTATTATTTTTGGATTTCAATTTCTTAATACACTGAGGGGGTTTCGGTATATAACTATTAAAATTCACAGGCTTAGGCCAAATGAACTTCAGGATTATGGTGGTGGAAGGAATATCATCTTGCAAGAACTTTCGGAAAATACGGCAGGTGTTAAGAATTGCCGCTTTCTAAATAGTGATGTAAATGCTGTCAGGTAAGTCAAGGGTTCGCAAGGCATCAAGTAGGTGCTTCAGAATGACTTATTATTATTATCATTATTTAAGTAGTACATTTGTGATTCCTCTATTGTCTGTAACACAAGGGTTTTAAGCGACTTATCACAAAATCAACGTATGAGATGTTGTGGGAATTTATATAGATATGATCCAATTCTCGTCTTTTTTACATTAATATATATGACCTGTCTATCTGTGGTTTTAATTGAGAAAAACGAACAACTCGTAATCAAACTACTCTTTTAACGGCTTCAAAGCGCAGTTTATATAATTTTATAAATTTTTTATTTGACGTTTCGTTAACCCTGCAGCAACCGTGTTGAAGATGTAAGACTTATGTGAGAGGTTAAATAAACCGAGTACCTTACTACTACTATGGCAAGCCATTTAGAGAGAAGTTTCATTACGATTAATGAACGCGTAAATATTACAAAAATATATTTTAAACGCTCAACTATTCAGTTTCCAGTTTTACATGAAATGTGTCTTTGTTTTGTTATTTAAAAAATAGCAAAATCTTTGACTGATTGACTTATACTCGTATGTTCTATCAGTATAGTGAATTATCAACATCATCACAGCACCCGTAGAACGTTCAATGGCGGAGGTGGGCCGCAGGATTTTCGTCGCGAAAGCTGCGCTCTATGATTGCCAACACGCTTGCCTGGTGCGGTTATTACGGGCAAAATCAGGATGCATTTTGCCCATAATGAGGCTGTGGATTGTGGAGTGTGCCTATATCCAATAGTGGACCTCCAATGGCGTACTTTTGTACTACTGCTTTTGGGAGCATTCAATGTTCGAATCAGCAATGCGTCTGGCAGCATTTGTGATTTCTATGACGGTGGATTACGTCAGCGCACGATAACCTTTCACTGCAGATGCGGTACGCGACGCTCTCGGCCTTTTTTGCCGCACACTTTATGGGAAAACTATCCGATTTCGTAACCGGTGACCTAACGGTTTCATTATAATGATTATGGTATCATGACCTACGCTATTGAATTATTTGGAAAAGTAGAATGCCTATTTTACATAACGACCTACTCCCAATCTGTATATGTACATAACGATGCGTCCATTTAGTTATGTGCTCTTATAAAATATTTTAATGTGGGAATATAAATCGCAACATACAGTCCGTGTCTCAAGGATATCAAAAACTCATTGTCAACCTTGTGACTTAAAGATGTTATGCCACATATACCCAGTAATTTCACTGTCTCTCTAACCAATCAGATCGAAACACAGTAATGCGAATACTACTATTTGGCGGTAGAAATAGGTGAGAGTGAGGTACCAATGCATGGGGATATACATACATAGTAAATTAGTAAATCTTGTCTCGTTGATTCTAACCTGTGGAAGATTTAATTCTGTTGTTTGGTCTCTACTAGAAACTGCAAACTTGGATATAAACATGAGGTTAAACTTTTCCCTATAAACCTTCCGATTTCGTTTACCCCATATAAACCTGGTGAATTACAAACAAACAGAAATCAACTAATTTGGAGCAGAGATTCAGAACATGTTCATATATTTCGGCGATTAATCTCATATTTTGACCTGACTTCATGGTAAGTCGCTTATAGCACTTGTGTTTCGGATATCAGGCAATATAGGAATTATTAAATAAATATAATACTTAAATAAATATTTTTAACACCCAGACACAGAACTAACACAAATATTATAATATAAACATTTGTCCCTTGGCACATAAGATAGGATCACTACCATCCACGTTATCGGACCGCCAATTTTTTCTTTATATAGATTAGAATTAGAACAATAAAGGAAAAGACTATGTTTGAAACGGTGCACCGAGTAAAACCCGCAGATCACATCTCGTCAAACACGCATCAGAACATACAATTTGTTGTGCATCACGGAAGAACACTCATAAGTAACACGAAGAAAATTGCCTGTAACACTACACAACTCACGCGTATTGAAAACAAGGGTTTATAACGACACCAATCTTGAGCAATCGGTACGAATCACAGCTTGTCCCGAGGCGCGTCGGTCTGATATCGCGTGACCTTTAGCGAGAGAGCGGCGAAAGCGCAGGGATACACACATAAGCCATGATGCGTGAGGTATGCACTTAACTCTTGGATTATTTCGAATCTATCATCAATACATGAGGTAGACCTCACACAAAAGTTCGTTTGCATTAGTACCTCACTCTCACCTATTTCTACCGGTAAATAGTGTTCGCATTGCCATGTTCGTGTGAGAAAGGTGAGGCAGTAAATTTGCTGGGTAATGGCATAATATTCTCAAGTCTCTCAAGGTTGGCAACACGATATAATATCCTAGTGATATTACGAGCGTGTATAGGCTGCAGTGACGCTAACTATCACGCGGACTGTAATCTTGTTTGTCGATCTGGTCAAATATCTTCGATGCATTATTTTATGTGACAAACACGCAATATTTCTGTTTAAAATGGCGTGTTTCAACAAAACCCTATTCATATAATAAACGAGAAAGTTCGTATGGATTGATGTGTGGATGTTTATCTCAAGTAATAAATCTGTAATCAAGTAAATTTGGCACCGATATTATTTATAATCTGGAATATCGTGAGTCTGCTATCCCCATATCATGTCCCCAGGGGATAGGTGTGGCTTTTAATCTTCTCTAAGGAATCAACACGATATTTTTGCCCAATTTAGCTGTCGGTCAGCAACATAGACTTCTTCCGGGAATTATAAGAGTACCTCAGGTATTCTTTTATTTATCATATCGCAGACACCAGCGGTGAAGCGGAGTGAAACGCGGGCAGGATTTGGTACAGCCAAAACCGGATGTCGTCAGACTGAGCTATCAAAACCAACAGATGGATTATATCCAACTAAAAGAGGGCAGCTTAAATTGAACAGTGTGTGCACACGCATCTACATGATATATCCACTCAACTCATGCTGCTGCAGCTGATGATGATGATGTTCATTATTGTTAGGTAATAGTAACCACTACAATAACTATTACATTCAAATTTGGTGTATTTTTATACTAACCTGTTATTTGATTTATGTTTTGAACTTCCTATTATTTGATATTTCTTCTATCACGCGATAAACGTGTGATATTGGTGGAAATAAATAATTTAATTTCAATAATTTACAGTGGAGATTAAACAATTAAGGTATTTAATCTCGAAAAGAGTTTTTACATTTCAATTATTTTGAGAATACGTTATTTTAGTAGGTACAAACAAAAAATGTGGTAACAATTTCACTTCATAAGTTGGAGCGGGTAGTTTTTATATTTATACTTATTAAATAAATGCAGAGAATTTAATATCCAGGATTTCCAAACAAAAAAGTACCTATATTTTATGTTACAAAAGACTTCGCAAAATCATTTTTTGTTTTGTAATCTCTTCGTGTCAAAATTGCATGAGTAAAATAACAATAAACTAGCAAAGATAAATATAACGTTGTACTATTATTGCTTTGTAAGAGTTTCTAGATGACGTGCAAACAAATGATTTATGATCAAAAAAATCTCACGTAATTGTGAAAAAATGTTTGGTGTCGATTGTTGCCGCATCACGACCGGAGTTCCGCTTTTAAGTCGTGATCTTCCGTGCGGTTCACGCTTGACGCTTGGCAAAAAGGTGTGAACTTGAGGTGAAAGTCTTTTACCACGCACGCCGCATTACTCCGGAACCAACACGCGGACACTCACAAAACACAACCTACAACCTTATATAGATGTTTATAAGTTTCAAGTTTGTGAAAACTCTCGTTATCCAAATGCAAATGTTATCTTGTTACGTGACCGCGGTGAGCAAATATGTGTGAAGACGACACAGCAAAATGTGCATACGAAATTTAACTTAATTTAAAAGTTGCACAAGATTAAAACTTGCTTGAGACTGTTGGTCACTCTTTATATTCTGTGGTAATGGCAGGTAATCTCGGGTCGTTTTTGGACCGTATAATTGTTGTCACATTTTAGTATAATGACACAAAAGGCACGTGACAGATTCTCATTGAAGCAATTTGTAATTTTAGGAATGCCTTTATTTGTTATGGTCGAAATGACGCTGGTCGAAGTATCATTTTCTTTTATTCGAACAAAACAACTAAGTTAATGGTTTTTTACCCATTAACTTAGTTGTTTTTACCCATAATTGCCGCACACAGTGTTGGCATCCCCGTCCTGTGCATTTGAGCTACTGTTTCTGATACCGCCACCTGTCGGTTCCGGAACCTTAGTCACCTCTTATGACACCTGGTCCACAGGAGGTACTATTCTACTCTGCCGGTACAAATAAAAATTAAAATATGCATCTACACAATATTACTGAAACAAGAATATGAATAAAATTGTTTGAAATATACACTAGAAACTAGAGCAATGATAAAAAAAAGGGAAGACATATTTTTTTACATAACGATGTCAGCAAACAAGGTCCGTGTGATGTTAAAGGTGACCTTAGAATATAGACGCTCGTGTCATCACATTAGTATGTCGCCAACCCCGTGAACTGAAGATACCGTGTCACTTTACCCAGTAATTTCGCTGCCTATCTCACCCTCCAAACCGGAATACAACAACGCAAACATTGCTGTTTCGCGGTAAAAATAGATGAAGGTAAAGATCTAACATATATGTTTATGAACGAAATTACAAATTAAATATCATTTACATAACTACACGAGTACTATAATGCGTGAAGCGAAAAATCTGTACTTCATTGTACGAACTATAAGCTCCAATTTGACGCAAGTAATTAAAGTTAGTTAGAGGTAATTAACCGAACATAAGAAGTACATAAAGCTACTTCTTTTACAAAACTAGACCAAGAAATATATTAAACTCAAAAAAAAACGATTAGAAACGCTATTTTTTCATGACACATTGACACAAATGAAGTAAACATGACTCATTTATTGAATGTCAAGCGAATGATGAAAGAGTTTTTCCCAAATGTCCAATAGTTTCTATAAATGCCCACCTATTTCCCAAAAGGTCCAGCAAACTATTACTTCCCAGTTGCTTTGGTCCTGACGAAATTCCCTTGCTCTTATTTTCTTCCTAGTACATTGCTAGACACGACCAGACCTTTTCGAGGTAGTTTTCAATTAGGTCAACATATGTTTTACGACCTTCTATAAACAGCTTTCTATCCATCTATTTATTCTGTCAACATCTATATATATATATACATATCAACGCAGGGGCTAAACTATAAGGGTTAGAAACTTGAAATTTTGCACATAGGTTCCTTTTACAACGTAGATGGAGTACTATAAAATTATTTTTGAAAATTCACTCCCTGAAGGGGTAAAAGGGGGGTGCAAAGTTAGTATGAAAATATGCTGTTTTTAAAAGAGGGAGGGTAAATAGAAGGTGCCACGTAAAAAAGTTCTACAACCTAACGCGGGTAAAGCCGCGGGGCGCTGCCAGTCACCTTATTAATCTACATATATTAATTCCACATTGCTTTTTCACTCTCAGCAATAGAAGTATCATCAAAAATGATATTTATCATCGTCATCATGTCACTACTTCCCTAAAATTTGAAAATTTGCCCGTATTATATATAGAATATTGCCGCGCCGCATTAGCATGCACAGCATTAGCATTTTAATCCCTACGTAAACTCCTACGAGGATTCCGGGAATTTTTGACGGGCCCTATGGCGCAGATGGTAGGGATCCTATCTTGTGCGCCAGGGGTCGTTAGTTCGATTCCCACCCAAGACAAATATTTATATAATAATTTTAGTGTTTGCTCTGTGTCTGGATGATAAATATATGTATTTAAGTAGTTAATTTGTGATTCCTCTGTTGTTTGGCGTCTTTAAGACAAGTGCTTTAAGCGACTTACCACGGAGTCAGGTCAATGAGATATCGTGGGAATTTATTGTTACCAAGAAAATATTTCCGTATCTGTAAATCCGGATCGAAAAAGTTAATGCTCAGCCGTGCCCTCACTCACTCACCTCTTACGACACCTAATACAGGGAGAGGTACTATTCTACTCAGATGGTACCCCACAGTTAAAAGTTATATTAACACAATAGAACTAACGATCCGCTAAGAAGAAGTTCGCACCTATTTTTGTATGTGATAATCTTTAATATATGATAATGTATATACTAGACATGGAACATTACGCATTTGAATACATTAATGTTCCATGTTTATAAAAATGAAAATCATGTACAACTGCGGCACGTCATTAACATGTTTCTGGAGGCAACAAGAACAAACGGACGTTGCAATATCTAAAGAATAAATAATAATAATGAAAAATTCCCACTACATCTCATACATTGACTTGATTCCGTTGTAAGTTGCCTGTGGGGTCCGTAAGACCCCAGACAACACATGAATCACAAATGTACTACTTAAATACATATATTTAACACCCAGACACAGAACACAAATATCATCGTATAAATATTAGCTCTGGGTGGGAATCGAACCCTCGACCTCTGGCGCAAAAGATGGGATCACTACCCATTACCCAATTATTGTCTCTATCAGCAAACTCACCTTCATCGTTAGAAAATTCTAGTTTCGCCAATCAAATAATAAAGCCCTTTTTTTTCAACTTCGTCACTTTTAATAAAGTGTGATATAAATTTATACTCGTTACATACTTCATTTCATCAACTGCGACATTTATTACCTTGACAAAATACAACCTGGTTTAATTAAAAAAAAAAAAAACATTAATTTTGGTTGCATTTATTAGTATATTTTTTTAATAACCTTCCTTATTTCTTTCAAACCTCAAAAACTCCTACGTAATACATCCGTTTCACGGAAACCCAATCCCTACTTATAGCAACTATTCCTTTAAAAAAAGAAATAGTAAGGATAGCGTAAAAAATTGAGCTGAAAAAAAGCAACTTATAAAAAAACAAAAGAGAATCGGCAAGTTATCAAGTATGGACTGGTTTAAATCAGATTTGCGACTGGTCGCCCGCAACATTATGCATATATATGTGTTGAATAATTTTCGCATAGTTTACGCAACCACGAGTCGTTGACACCATACAATGATGTACAATAGTTATATGTTAATATATTCATGTTCATCTTAAAAGCTGAAAGGAACCAGTTTTCCTATACTTTCTACAAACATAGTTATGTAAAGTAGAAAACGTCTGGTATCGGAGATTTTTTTACTAGTTTTTATGCTTATGCGTGCTGTAAAAAAATGTTAAAGAGCTATAGTTATAATATCTCTGATAGCACGAGTTAATTGCGTGTAGTACATTGAAGATTTTACGATATACTGAGTTAAATAAAATATTAATAAACTAATACAACTGTTAAACACTAATTGGTGTTTAAGTAGTGAAGGAATAAATCTGAATTAGGTGTCATATTTTCTAACATTCGTGCGTAAAACTACTTTTAAATGGGTAATAAATGATCATATAGATAGGTCAATAATTTATTATGCAGTTGTACAATTTATTTTTATTAGACGGACCCGATGGCGCAAATGGTAGGAAGCCTGCCACGGCCTTGTGCGCCAAAGGTCGCGGGTTCGATGCCCACCCAGAGCAAACATTTATATACTGATATTGGTGTTCTGTGTCGTGGTGTTAAATATATGTATTTAAGAAGTGTATTTGTGATTCCTCTGTTGTCTTGCGTCCGTGATACAAGTGCTTTAAGCGACTTACGAGTACCACGGAGTCAGGTCAATGTATGAGATGTTGTGGGAATTTATTATTACAAGGTAACTAACACTCATGTATGAAGACAATACAATAGTCGATGTGCACATAACTACTGTGACTATAGACCTATAATACCTATAGCTTAACTTTTACAATACTTTATACTAATTGAATCATTCTTAGGACCCAATGACATTGTAACCATATTGCCTGAATTAAAGATTCGGTAAATTGATTTTTGAGATTGAGAGACTATTGAGATTTCAAAATAAAAACAGTAGAAGATCGATTGTCGTGAGGTACCCGCAGAGTATAGTACCTGCCTCTGTTCAAGGTGTCGTAAGAGGCGACTAATGTACCAGAACCGACTGATGGCGTCGCGCTCTGCGATTGCCAACACGCTTGCCCAGCGCGGCAATCATGGGCAAAATCCCTACTTTCTTGGACTTCCAATGGCTATAATTATGATGAGGAAAGATCGATTGACAATAAAAGTAGTAAAACATAATTTCGAAAAACATATCTTATTTATAAATAGTAAAGATAATTTGTGTGTAAATTAAAACTTACAATTAAATGTTAAAAGTGTCACATTAATTATATTAGCAAATAAAATTACAATAAGCCAATTGATACGTTTAGTTCTATTTAAAAATAATGAAGCTAAAATAATATAAACTAAAAATTAGGCTAGCTATTTGCTGTTGATGAAACATTTTTCAGCACCGGTTTTTCTTGCAGGCTCCTTTTTGGTGACTAGTATAATGAACCTGCATTAAACTTGGTTTTAAGACCAGTCTAGTGCTGGCAGACTACTATAAGGTAGGCCAATTTTATACATCAGATGACTAGTATGATTCTGTGGGGTCATCAGGGTAATCAGTATTACGAGTAATTCATATTTCTGAAATATTTTAATTTATTTCTTCTTTTTTGACGCGTCGTGCTTGTAATGAGCCTATTATTATATGATTTGATAAGCTTCTTTCCCAATATATATAATAGACAATTAATTATTTACCAATTCATGCGACCTCATTTAAAGTTTAAAGTTTTCATTACATTCCAATTGACGTGTCCTCATGTTCATCTTGAAACGATTACTATGCCCTTTGACCGCATCATATTGGCAGGTGAACGTAGAGCGTATGAAAGATTGCATGGAACTGTGCCAATAGACTGTCATTACCCCCCCCCCCCCCATCGCACACCCCCGCTTCACCAGACCATTCCGCTAAGGACGGCCGATGAACCGAATCCGTAATTAATCTGTATTGCCCCTACTAATTGCAAGTCGAACATAAAAAGAAAATCGAAGTCCGTCGACCGATAGACGACAGTAAAAAAAATGTTAATGTCTCATAATAAATGATATTGCTTTATAATAATTTTCTAGAGTGTTAAGAAATATCCTCTGTTGTCTGATGTCCGCAACACAAGTGATTTTAGTGATTTATCACAGTGTCAGGTCAACGTATTAGATTTCTAAATATATTATTATTAAAAAAAATGCAAACTTCAGTGATAAGAGTTATCTCAATATATCTAGATTCTTGCGACGTCAATTTCTCAAGTGTGTAATCTAGAAGCAGTTATGCAGATACATAGAGTTGTAGATTACCTACTTATGAATATGAACCTATATATTTCTTACATAATATATATTGCAGTAAATAGTTGAAGTAAAACAATGTAACTATAGGAATAAACTGAATGAGTGAATTATCATCTTAAAATATTCGTCCCGACATTAATCAAGAAAGGCAATGTTAATAAATGCTATAAAATTAAATAATTGACCTAAAAGTGCAATGAAACTAGTCTTTAAAACACTTGGATACGACTTTAATGTATTAAAATCTTGATTACTCAGACTAAATTTTATTGATGCACCTTGTTTATTGCATTTAGTTATAGCTTAATTGACAATTCCTAATAAGAAGCTTTTTTTTAACAGCTCATAAAACAGAAATAATAAGTCACATTTTAAACATAAAAATGCACCCGCACGGGCTCGATAGCATAGATGTTAGTGAACCTATCTTGTGCGTCAAGGATTGCAGGTTCGATCCATATCCAGGCTAAACAAATATATCATGTTTTTTATATTTTATTGCTCTGTGTCTGTATATTAGAAATACATTTAAGTATACTTTTCCTATGTTGTCTGACGTCCGTAAGAAATCGTTACGGCAAAAATCAAAAATCGTGGTAATGATTTGGTAGTATACTTTGCTCATATCAAAATATATAAAAATGAACCTTATTATATGGCAATCAAAATTTACAATCACTAGCCTCAAACGCCTTCGAGATATATATTTTGCGTTGACTTAAAAAAAACATAAACTTAAAAGTATTTCTAATAACAGAGTATTTTAATAAGAAATTTGTAAAAACTACGTAAAACCATAATTATAAATGTATTAAAATTATTGATTTCGCATATTTTGACTGTTTTATTTAATTTTTTTGTTCATTAAATAGTTATCACCATACTTCTAATATTTTTTTTAGATTTTAAAGTTTGACAATAATTAGCAGCTTTATTTATATTTTCTAATTTTATTGATCTACCAAATGTTGTATCTCTGCCTTAATTTAGCCATTTGCGACTAAATATATCATCGTACTATTAATGTGATCTAGTACCAACGTAGATGATAAAGTTAAGTGGTTTTTAAGTGATATTAGGTAGACCTCTTACAAATCTCTTTTGCATTGGTACCTCCATCACCTATTTCTGTCAAAAAGCAGTAATCGTATTAATGTGTTCCGTTTTGAACGATGAGAGTGGCAGTGAAATTACTGGGTAAATGTGACATAGTATATTCAGTTAACAGGATTGGCGTCACGCTGGTGATATATTTGTGACGGCACGAGAAAACTTCAAAAAAAAATTAAAAAAATAAAAATTTCTGGTTGTGTGTGAATTTAATCGCCAACTTAGATATATATATTTATATATCACTCGTATGTCATATATGATACTCGTATGATAACTCATAGCCAGACAATAGTAGGAGCACAGCTTATGTAAAAACATTAAAGTCATCGTTGCGTTCTGTTACACCGTTTGATAACTACGCCTATGTAGGTTTGAGATGTTTAATCTTTCCGCGTTCACAACCCATCGGCCGTTCAATTGGCATTTCGCAAACGTGATTTAAAAGTAGTTTAAGGCGTCAGTCGCGCCATTTTGTTATCTGTGGGCTTAAGAAATGCGTAAATGTGGAAATAACGAAGGGAATCCGCTTCAGCAGTAAAACTACTGTTACTTCCATTACGAAGAATATTTAGTCTTAATGTTTATAAAATCTAAATGCTATTTATTTAGGTACGCTTAGTTTAAACTTTTGAATTGTTTACCTGCATACCTCATACAAAAGGTCCACTTTACTTAAAGGACAGATTCCAATTCCTATCTTCCTCTCACGAACGTAATCTCCGTTTTTCTAATACTCTTTCGCTCTTAACTCCTTCTCATCACTCTAGTTTTTTGACAAACTCTTTTACAGTGACAGCTATACGACTCTGGAACGAGCTTCCGTTGAATATTAAGCAATCCCCAAACAAATTTATCCTGAAACGCTGTCTCCGTACTTTATTTACTGATGCTGCTTCTCTAACTTTGTAACCCTAATTCTGATGTACGTTATTTTATGTATATATATATATATATACATATATATATATATATATATATTTATATCATGCATTTATTGCGTTTATTTATACAAATATGTATGCAACGTTTATTTATTTTGTATATATATATTGCCTGCACCACTATATATATATTTTTTTCAGTTTTGTGTAATGGTTGACTGGGAGATAATGCCACCTGGTATTAAGTCCGCCTTTGTACATTTTGTGCAATAAAGTTAAATAAATACAAAGGTCGTCTGCATTGGTACCTCAATCTGATGACGGGCCATCGGGCCTGTGATCATAAAACTATTTGTTGTTTTAGCGCAGACGCTGGTGGGAGTTTCATTACCACCAAACACTATGTGTTTATGACTATTTTATCACCATTAGTTTTTCTTGCTTTTAAATTTAAATTATCTTAATTTAAATAAACTCTTTTAAATCACTATAGAAAACACTATTAACATTTCATCGTATCTTGTATAGTAAATGGTCATAGAAACATTGAAATAGTGTTCTGTCTTCGTATGTTAGGCCGCTAATATCAAACATAATATTAATATATGATAATTTCATTCATCATATTGTCTTGTGCACCAAGGGTCGTGGGTTCTATCCCCACACAGGACAAATATTTAAATGATGATATTAATGTTTGTTCTGTGTCTGGGTGTTAAATATATGTATTTAAGTAGTATATATGTGTCTCCTCTATTGTCTAATGTCCGTAACTCAAGTGCTTTAAGCGACTTATTACGGAATCACGTCAATGTATGAGATATTGTAGGAATTTATTTAATAATAACATATAGGTACTCATATAATTTTAAATACAGTGAATGATTATGTTCTTAAGATGTTTAGGAATAAAGTACTCACTCAAGACACTGATGCAAGAAGTTCAGGAAGGCTAAATCGTCGGTCCGCACGGCCGTAACCAGGGTCCTGGAGCCGGGGCGACGCTTGCGGCCCTTCGAGTTGGTCACTGTGCGCGGTGAGCCCTTGGAGTCTGCAATCAAATGGAGTCATACTGTAACTTCTAAAGTAAAAGATCGTTCTTATAAACTTATTAAGTTAAGCTCTTGTTCATTGGTTTTGTTACAGATGAATTATATAAAAAAAACATATACAATGCAAATAAACTGAAATGGTTTATATAAATATATTATAAAATTACATTTATATAGACCTTGACATTTGATACTGCTCGAAAATGGATCGATATTGTTGATAATTATAGGAATTAATTTCTTTTTACTTTTTTATTTATTAAAGATATTTATTACAGTTATATATTAGTTAATTATTCCCTCTTTATCATTATGCTCAATTCTCCGTTTCTTAGTACATTTATGACAAACACGAAGACTAATGTTATAACATTATTCCATATACATTTAATAATAAACTAATTTATCTAATTAATCACACATTAGATAAAACAAACAGCCTTCTCAATCTTATTTGTTCGTAAACACAATATTATGTTTCTTGTAACACTCAATTAATTCTCTTATTACCACTTAATTCGTATCCATAATTAAAAGTGTGTACATCTCGCTTCCAACAGCCATAATCGTGAATCTTTTCACAAGATGATATTAAAGCATAAAATATGCGGTTTGGACCGAATAAAGAATGCAAGACCAAGAACGAGTGTTCTAGATTCTTTAAATGGAGTTAATATTTAATAATTAGTGTGAGACATAATTAAGAAGTTTTTCTAATTACAGATTACAAAAGTGTAATTATACCAATTATGTACGTCCCTCACACGCGGTTACATAAACCGTCTTTGTAGTGAACTTTCGTTTGCATTTGACATAATCATTGATTGATGCGCGAGGCGAGAAAGGAAATAACTAATCTTAAGGCGTTTCTTTCGATTACACTTCTGTAGATGACTTGTGTTAGACATTGATGTATTAATGTACCTGTGAACTCGGGAGGCAGTTCATTCACAAGTTTATAATTTAAATGAAAATCACAATGTGAACGATCATGACCAACATCTTTGGTAGTATTTTTTATCTATCCTTAAGAATTCGACCGAGTTTAGAAGTAAGTATACATCGAACAAAAAATATATCTATTACATTTGCAAGCCTTACATACTTTGGGCAGCCAAAATATGTCAAAAGGGCTAGTTGTTCATAGAGGTATGTTGGTTCCAACACTGAGATATAGTAGTATATGTTGGGTATGACAGAAAAAGCACGCAAGAAAAAAACATACTGTTGAAAAAGCACTTTGAAGTATGTATGGTGTGAGTTTGATCCATGTGGTGTAAAAGATGATGTTGTGATAACAATAGAGAAAGAAATGTTAAGATGGTTTGGACATGTAGAAAATGATGAATGAAAGTAGAATGACAAATGATAAAGTGAATGGAAGGGTAGTATAGGACAACCGAGGCGAACATATCATAACCAGGTAGAAGAGTTATTTAAGGAGAGCCAGATCAGAAGTACCAAGATTAAACGAACGTGTCTTAAAGGACTAATGCGAGTAAGGGAAGCAAGAGAGGTATGCCAAGATTGTAACAAGTGGAGATCCATAGTCTCTGCCTACACCAATGGGACACAGGCGTGATGTATGTATGTATTTGGGATTATTATATATTTACAAGGGACCGAAGAGTCGTGCATTTAAATGTTATGTTTTTTTTTTACTTCTTTTAACTCATATAAGGCACACTTCATATAAAGTTTTATCTTAGACTAAGATTAAGCTTTCACTCAAGATCACCAAGCTGTTTACCAAAGAACAATCGTTTCCTGGTGGCGTGCAGCAATAGATCCGGTGGAGGGGGACCACGCAGCTCCATGATGCACGCAAGCTGCTCCGCCTCATTCTCGCCAGGAAACAGAGGGTAGCCCGTGTGGAGTTCCGCTAGGATGCAACCTAGGACCGAGATTGTAAGTTACATAAATTGTTGTAGGTACCTTTATAGCCACCAGTAAAGTCAGTATTATATTAGGTAAAATTCTACA
Source organism: Heortia vitessoides (assembly GCA_020976665.1). Classification (NCBI taxonomy): domain Eukaryota; kingdom Metazoa; phylum Arthropoda; class Insecta; order Lepidoptera; family Crambidae; genus Heortia; species Heortia vitessoides. The sequence continues at coordinate 19,355,924 of JACJUM010003174.1, read as the reverse complement.
GATACTTAATTCATATAAAATTTACCGTTCTCTTTTCGGCTGGCTTCCTATTCGTGAACATCGAAAAATTTGAGTTCTAACCATACTATTTTCAATACTTTTTGATCCGTACGCACCAATTTACTTAGATGACAGATTCCAATTCCTATGCATTTATTGCGTTTATTTATACAAATATGTATGCCACGTTTATCTATTTTGTATATATATATATTGTCTGCACCATTATAAATATTTTTTTCTGTTTTGTGTAATGGTTGACTGGGAGATAATGCCATCTGGCATAAAGTCCACCATATGTACATTTTGTAACATTATGTGCAATAAAGTTAAATAAATAATTAAATAAAAATAAAATAATTAAACTACATAATTTGACACTGAGCTCAGCAAATACCCGTCTTAAAATATTTTTTCATAAATATAATGAAATAGTTATATAATGTAATTTTTTGCTAATCTTAACTAATTATGAAAAAAAGCCTTAAAACTACTAAACCTATTTTTAAACTATTTCACTAATAGAAAGCTACATTCATCTAAACTAACATATACCATTCGTCACCTTCTTAAAATAGATATAGGTTGTAACAAATAAGATCACAAATTACTAAATCTTTTTCGTATTTTTTTTCACTAATTGAATGTCACATTATCAGTAAGCTTTGACGGGCCCGATGGCGAAGATGGTAGCGATCCTAACTTGTGCGCAAAAGATCGTGGGTTCGATCCCCATCCAAGACAAGCATCTACATGATGAAAATTTGTATTCGTTCTGTGCCTGGGTGTTATTTATATTTATTTAATTATGATATTTTGTAATATCTCTTATGGACTGAGATTCGTAACACCAGTGCTTTAAGCGATTCATCCCGGAGTCAGGTCAATGTATGACATGTCATGTGAACTTATATACAAAAAAAATATTTTTAAAAGATATTAATAAATAATTGAGTTTAGATTGAATTTTGGTACAAATAAAGTATATATAACCTGTCCGCATGAAAGCGTATCATACAAATATAAAGTGACTTATATAACATGCCAATTTATAAACTGTCAATACATAACAAAGTGTTCATATTATTCGAGATCACAATTTTCTGATCCGTCATTTTCAAGACTTGCTTACATCACCTTCCATTAAAGTTATTGCACCGATAGTAAATATCTATAAAAACATCACTTCACATTTCTAGGACGGCGCCATGTTTGCAACATAACATAACATAAATACTTGTACAAACTGTTATAATTAACTCGAAATTGTTGTAAAATTAATGACAGTTAACCTTTGCGTTTAAAGGCATAATGACTCTTAAGTTGGAATCCAAACTTCTGTAAGTAAGTGGCTTACAAAAAATATAACTAACTGACTTCGACATACACAAAACTAGATAACTCAAGGTCGTCCTATTTATCGTGACAAAAATATTGCAAATATAAATTAAGATATCCTCATCATCATTATTTTCATCAATCTTCATCAGCAGCTGTGATACGTCCACTGCTGGACATAGGCCTCCTTTACTTTGGAACTTTGCCCATAATTGCCGTGCCGGGCAATCGCAGAGTGTAGTTCATTTTTGCTCTGCTGCATTTGATTTGATACATTGTTTTGTACCTACCGCCACCTGTCGGTTCCGGTACCTCAGTCGCCAATTGAGATATAAATTATCCGGTCTCGCTAGTTAGATTAAAGAGTACACAGTAAGCAAACATTTAGTAAAATGAGTTCAGTTGTTTAGTAGTATAGACAAATCGCGTAACAAAATAGTTTTTTTATATAAAGAATCCCAACATGAGGACACCGCATACAAAGGTCGTCTGCATTGGTACCTCTCTCTCACCTATTTTTACCGGCAAATAGCAGTCTTCGCGTTACTGTGTTCCCATTCGAAGGGTAAGAGAGGCAGTAAAATTCATCATCAACATCATCCATTGGTATCTCCTCTATATATAGGGGGCTCTCCGTCATATCCTTCGCAGGCCTCCCCAAGTATACGGAAAATTTCGCCCACAATTGCCATGCTGGGCAAGCGCGTTGGCAATCGGGCGCAGATTTCACGACAGGGATGCTGCTGCTCATCCCCACCATGCACTTGAGCTGCACTATTTCGGATGGATATACCGCCATCTGTCGGTTCTGGTACCTAAGTTGCCTCTAACGACACCTGGTACAAGGGGTGGACTATTCTATTCTTTCGGTACCTTAAAAGTGAAATTATGCTTGTGATTACAAGTGTGTAAATGTTTGTTTCTCAATCTGGTCTAATAAAAATAAAAATAGGAGATTGGTTGTGATTTTTTGCATTTGTCTTAGTGCCTCTTGATTGCTAAGGGCACTATTCAAATAAAGCTAGTTTCGTAATTACGCAAAATTATTGCCAAATGCTCGAGTGTTGACGTAATTTTCAAAGACGTTGATCGATGGCTCGAGTCCGTAATGGTCTTGTACCATGTCATCAGTAACAAAAGAACTACCTTATTGAGTTCATAAAAACACGAATGACAAACGTGATTCACGGAGTGTCAACTATGCATTGAGAATAAAATAAGTGTTAGAATCAATTTATTAATAACTAAGACATATTGACGTGTTCACCAGTAACTTTTATTTGGTTAGTTAGTATTAGAGTTGTTTATATCGTAATGTATTCTTAGATGTGTTGATACTAGCAGTGTGCTGCGGTGTCATCCGCCTAGTTCACTTTCTTGTAAGAATATGGCAATAAAATGTTCTTTATATTACAAACTGATTATGTAACTTTATAGTCTTTTAGAGTAAGAGTTTTGGATATCGCTTCTGTAGGTTTTGTGTTTATTTGTTACAAATATTTTGTTACTAACATTCAAAAATAGTAGTCCCGTTTATATATTTCCATTTTAAATAGGGATCAATTTTTTTTATAAACATAATATAGCCTTTGTTAGTACAGAATAATGAAGTTTTCTATTAGAAAAAATCGGCCAATTAGTTTTAGAATCTATTATCGTTTGTTCATCTAATCGCGATAGTCTCTGGAGAATGTATTTCCAAATAATTTTCACAAACAGATTTAAGTGTTTAACGATGGAAGTTAAAATGCCTGTTCACAGAGAGCAAGCTGAACATTTGAAAGAGTAATGCTTTTGAACATGTCAAAAACAACATGTTGACTATTCAACTGGCAGTTGGCAATAATGTTAGAAATGCTGTTGTGCCATGTATATTTCTATTTGCTTGTATTAATTAACAGACGTAACATCGTCATATCAGCCATTGGGAGTCCATTGCTGGTCATAGGCCTCCCAAAGATAGAAAGAATTTTGCGGACGTGACGAGAATGTTATTGCCCATACCCGCCTTGTGTTTATAAATATACCGCCATCTGTATTGTATTTGATCTGGAACTTGAAAGAGCAACTGTAGATATAGGCCAAGAAAGGGGGAAAAATAATTGACATGGTTGCAACCCTAATGCTTATCTAATCTACACTCCTGCTCATTTTCACCCAATTGCATTTAAACAACTGTTTCGCATTTTCGCCACACTGTTTCAGGTAGATATACCGTCATCTATTCGTTCCGGTACTTCAATCCTTTTACAACACCTGGCACGACTAGGGGAAGGTTTTCTGCAATGCCGGTACCCAATGACTTGATAATATCTACAACAAGTTTAGTGGTAGTATTATTAAAACTGTCCGTTTCCAACTGAGATTCCAAGTCAAAATTCCGTTGCGTAACTCTGCCCATGTTTCTAGTTTTATTCTGTTTTATCACAACACCTGTGTAGTGTTGACCGCTAAGATGGTCTGCTGGAATGTGATGTTGCCGACGCGCGACGCATCGGTTACGAAATTGTAGAAAGTCAGAGAAAGGTGACCCGCGCATCTGCGACCGCCAACTTGTTTTTACGCAATGTTTGACTGCTATCATGAGATTATTGAATTGCTCTATTTATAGTAATTCATTTAGATACAATACATATACAATTTTAAGTAAATAGTTATCTATCCAAAATAACGCCAACGGGAATCCTTACTAATATTATAAATTCGAAAGTAAGTCTCTCTATCTGTTACGCTATAACGCCCAAAAAATAGAACCGATTTAAATGAAATTTTGGTACACAGATAGGCAGATAAATACAGGCAGTTTTTCATTCGAACTAAGAGTTGTAAGGGTTTCGATCCCTTGGGGTCGACCCGGGGGGACAAAAAGTTGTATGAAAGTATATCTATTATTAGAATTAGAAGCTTAAAACTTATTATTTAGCATATTGATTTGTATATATAAATAAATATAACATTCAAAGTTTATATAAGTAAAAGTAAAAGGTATGGTGCCCAAAGAGGTAGAGGTATAAATAAAATAAAAAACCCTCCAATGTCACTATTCTACGGGGACGAAGTTGCGGGCATTTCTAGTTATATACATTTTTATTTACAAATTATAAGCCTGCGTGATGCAGGAATTCATAAGCATATTTACATACAAAAATGGCCGTGAGCTACTGGCAAGGAAGAATAGCACATCCCTTTGTACTACGAGTCGAACTGAGGTATCGGAACCGACATTTCGAAACAGTGTAGCTCAAATGTAACAGGACAACAGCAGCAGCTGGGTAGCAGCAACCCGAAGCTATGCTCTGAGATTGTTACCACGCTTGCCCAGCGTGGCAATTATGGGCAAACGCTCCCTTTCTCGATATATCCAGCAGTGGACTTCCAATGGTTGGTAAAATGACGATGGTGAAAATAAAAAAGTATAGGATAATATTTATTAAATAATATCAACTTGTCTGAGGTGGGACTCGAACCTGCACCTTTCCCATACCGGGGGGCTGCATTACAGTTGTGGCACCGAAATTTGAGCGAACTCGTCGAATTTTTCCTAGATTTTTTTTGTGCTGAGAAATCGGCGTCATTTTTTTAACGTTGTGGGTAATCGAATGTTACCTAGACCCGTCTAAAGCATCATATCTCACATAAGTTTTTGTTTCTATAAATTTCATACTCTTTTCTCTATTATTATACTGACTCCGAAATAAGTCGCTCAAAGCGCTTGTGTTACGGACATCAGACAACAGAGGAATCACAAATATAATACTTAAATACATATTTGGAGCACCTAGACACAGGATAAATACAAATATCGTCACATAAATATATGCCCTAGGTGGGGATCGAACCCACCATCTTTGGCGCACAAGATAGCTTAAACCTCTTAACCGATTTTGATGGAATTTGGCATAGACAATCTTAAGACCCTGAGAAAGGACATAGGCTATTTTTAATTCGAAAAAAGGGTTGTGAGGAGTCGAAAAGGGGGATGAAAAGTTGTATGGAAGTATCGCTATTTTTGGAGCTAGAAACTTGAAATTTATTTTTCAAGCCATTGATTCGATATAAATAACCATGACATTCAAAGTTTATATAAGTTAAGGTAAAGAGGTATGGTACCCAAAAAAACTACTCTAGGCGGACGAATTCGCGGGGACAGCTAGTAATTTATATAAATGAAGGTAATAGTAACCCATGCTCCACATGTCGATCGCTGTGCCGTACTGCAGGCCGAGGATGACCTCAGGGCTGCGGTAGAACCTTGACTGGATGTACGTGTAGACACGCGCGTGCGTGTAGCATGAGCTGCCAAAGTCGATCACCTTGATGGAGGAACTTCCCCGAGCCTTCAGCAAGATGTTCTCCTGGAAGAAGAATATGGAAGGTACAATTAAAAAATAATAAATAAATTCCCACAACATCTCGTACATTAAACGGACTCCGCGATAATTACGAATTAACAAATCATAAACAAACCGTCGATATAAGATTGAATGACTTAAATGAGTTCTAAAATCTTAAATTCCTTTGAAAATTCTAAGCTAACACGTAAATGTTGTGTGATGACTTTATATAAAAAAAGTTATGCAAAAAATTTGAATTTTACAAAACTTAATCAACATATAATTGATCTAAAGTACAGCTTGTGACATTTATAAATATTATTTATTTTTATGAAATATCAATTATTAAAAGTCATATATATTCATTTCCAAAACTATTCCGAGTTCAATAGAAAAGAGTTCATAGTTAAGACAGAACAATGTCATTCTGGTCAGCCAGACGTAACAAGAGTCAAAAGTTTTTATGATACTTTATTTTTCATATAGGGAATATTTGTCACTTTTCTTAAAGTGTCCGTTTAATCCGTCCCAGTCTCCATTTAATCTAGAGTAGGTTAAAAGATCTTGTAAAATTTGAAACTAGCACATAACAGACAATAATAAAAGAAAGACCCACGATTAACATTCTATAAATTGGATTAAAGTTCCAGCGACTACCAATTGCAAAAATTCCATGGTACAAAGCAGAAGAAAGCTCGAGTTATACAACAATTAAAAATTAATTAAAACTCAGACATAACTGAAGCGTCGCGAGGTTCTAGTCAGGTGGCCTAGGCTTTATAGGTGTGTAAACAAAATAACATACAACATATCCATAAACAATGAAACAGATAAGACACACCAGGGGTTTTGTTCTGATAGTGTCGGTCCAAAGCATTAACTAATTAACAATGGATAAAACACACCAAGATTACGTAGCCCTTTGTGCATTGTCGCGGATAGCATCATTGATGTACAACAATGATAAACTTAAATAGTCGTTAATGATAGATTCAATCAAAACATTTCCGATTCATTTTAACTTGTAAAGATAAATATGTTGGTCACGCAATTGATAAAACTTTTTAAGTTATTAAAATTAAAATAGGGAGCATCCAATTTAGTAAGAAAAAATATTTTATGAGTCCTTTACATTTCACTTGCTCCATGACGCATTCGGTAGTGATCATACCTTGCGCGCCAAAGTGGGAATCGAACCCAGAACGGTTCCATTCCCATCCAGAGCACATATTTATATGATGACATTTGTGTTTGTTCTGTGTCTAAGTGTTAAATATATGTATTAAGTAGTATTTGTGATTCCTCATTTGTCTGGCGTCCGTAACACAAGTGTTTTAAGCGACTTACCAGAGTCAGGTCAATGTATAAGATGTTATGTGAGATTATTATTATTATCTTGGAAGCGTCCTTGAACGATCGTTCGGCCTCATTCCAATTCCGCAAAACTGTGCGAGCGCGGCAGCGTTCGCGGGGGATGCGAGAAGTGCGCAGGCTTTTTTTTTCGGATGAACCTATAGCTGGACTACTCAGACGTCAATTCTAGCGCCACCGAAAAAAGAGGATGGGGCCTTTATATATGAGAGATCCGATGCATATCCTGCGTGCCCCGCGGCCGCGACCGTGCGTTTAGCTACAGTCGCGGCCGCAAGGCTCACGGGAGCGGGAGCTGGGGCGAGCGCGCGAGGGCGCCTCTAAAGGCTCGAGCTAGGCTCGGGCCCGGGCTCGGGAGTTGGGGGTGAATTGAATTATCAAAAATTCAGCAAAAGAGGACGGACAGAGTGAGCCCGGCAGCTCTAGGGCTGCCGGTTATCGCTCGTAGGGGCAGGCACTGCACGCGTTCGCCGGCGAACGCGGTGTACTGCTCTATTATACGAATGCATGTGCAGTGTCAATGATTGTGTTGTGCCAGCGAGAGGGCGGGGAAGGGCTGCGATTTTGCGGTTATTTAGCCGGGCGGGTCGTCTAAGACTTGACGCGGTCTACTACATTTTTCTTTGCGACGTACGCCGCAGATTTTACTATCAACGGATTACTATGCTTGGTGCGGTAAGGCCACTCATTGATAAGCGGTCTGCCCATCTTCTCCCGTTAACGCTTGAACTGACGTCAGTGCCAACCAGCATTAGTCTCTTCAAAACAAAAGCTGTCGAGACAGACTTGCCATTGTCACTTATTTATTGACTTTCGACCAATCGCTAAACTTGTTAGTCAGCTTAGAGCTATTCAAACACCTTTAAATAATGAAAATAACTTTTTTTTTATTTATATCATAGGAAGCATACGAGCCACCTGATCACCTGGTAAATGATCAGCATCGATTATCGACTTCTGCAACACTAAAAGAATCACAGGCGCGTTGCTGAGAAGAGACTAGACTCTTGAAGGTCCTCAAATCATAACGGTCTGAAAATACCGCCGCGGCGAGATTCTTTCATTTGCCTTTTTTTAAAAGCTAATTAATATGTCACACTAACCGGCTTAAGGTCGCAATGTATAATATTCTCTGCCTCCAGTAGCCTGAGGCATCGCAGCAGCGAGCTCGCGAACCGCCTGATCAGGCTCAAACTGAAGCCTTGGTAGTTGTTCTTCTTAATCAGTTCGTATAGATTTATGCTGAAACAATTAAAATATATCATTAGGCACTGGAATATTGCTAATATTAGCTGCATTTCAATTTAAATTATGCCATTTTAAGCGTATAGAAGGCGCGATTTATGATCATAATATTTATTTATAGCAAGTGTAATTTTTAATAATTAAAAAAATATATATCCTGGCGTGGAGTCCTGGTGAGTAGAACACATTCTACCTTGAATCAGGTGTTGTGGTACTTAGTTACCAGGAACGATAGATTGCAAAATCTCAAATGAAACAGGGCAGGGTGGGCAGCATTCCCATCGTAAAGTATAGCTCAGTGATTGCCATGACATCTGTCCATGGTGTCTATTATAGGTGAAATACCTATTTTGAAGAAGTCTATGTTCAACAGTAGACGCTGTACGGCTGCTATGATGTGGATGGTAATTAATATAAATTACGCAAAAAATTATGTAATCTTGCCTTGATACTTCTCACAGCAACAGCAAAATATAATAAAAGAGATGTACTAGGAATCCAAGACACGGTTAAAACATTGTAGTTTGTTGCTAGAATAGAGTTCATTAATCTCATACTCAGAATGCTCACATGAAAAAGTGTTTTCCTTTTTAATTTAAATCTTTTTAATAATAATACATTTAAGCTTTGTCCGGGTGCATACCAAAATTGTACCACATAGGCCTCTCCAAGAGGTCATAATTGCCGCGCAAGTGTGTTGGCAATCGTAGAGCGCAGTTTTTGCGATGGAAATGCTGATGCCCACCCCCGTCCTCTACAATTGAGCTGCATTGTTCCGGATGGATATACCGCTATTTGTCTGTTCTCGTACCTTAGTCGCCTCTTACGACACCTGGTGCAGTGGGAGGTACTATTCTACTCAGCCGATACCGGACGTCTTATTGCACAGATAATTTTAACTCTTTTATATGATTAACAAAGAATTTGCAATAAAAAATTGTGCCAATTATATTAATTATAAACCACCCTATCTCTCAAGCTGGATCTGGACACAGCCAAGAATATTTGATTTAAAAAGAATCATTAAAAGTTGTCAAAAGATATTCAATAGCTAAAATTTAAAATAGTAAAGTTAGCTGAGCATAACAAACTCACCTCATCAGCTCGAAGCTGATGCACAGATGATTCCTGAAGTAGAAATAATCCAGCATGTGTATCACGTTGTGCGACTGGTCTTTATCCTTCAGCCGCAGGTGGTCTAGCACTCGCACCTCCACCAAGGCTTGGTGGTGGAACCGCTTCTTGTTGCGGATGATCTTGATCGCCACCTGGCTGCCGGTGCGGTGGTCGCGCGCGCGGATCACTTGTCCGAACGAGCCTTTACCGATCACTTCCAGGATCTCGTACCGGTACGCCAAGTGGTCGTGGATTTGCTGGGGAGTTCAAGAAAATATACAATCAAGCACCAAAATCCCTACTAATATTATAAATGCGAAAGTAACTCTATCTGTCTGTCTGTTACGCTATCCCGCTTAAACCGCTCAATCGATTTTATTGAAATTTGGCACAGACAATCTTTAGACCCTGAGAAAAGACATAGGCTATTTTTTTATTCGAAAAAAAAGGTTGTGAGCGGTCGAAAGGAGGGATGAAATGTTGTATCGTTATTTTAGGAGCTAGAAACTTGAAACTTATTTTTCAAGCCATTGATTCGATATAAATAAACATGACTTTCAAAGTTTGTATAAGTTGAAGTACCCAAAGAACTATTCCACGCGGACGAAGTCGCGGGCACAGCTAGTTAGTGATAAATAATATGAATAAATTTACATTTGGCACTTAAATTACTAACTTTAGAGAATAGAGCAAGCACAATTTTGATTTTAATATAATTTAAAATCTTGTACGCGAAAGGTCGTGGGTTCGGTCCCCACCCAGGACAAATATATATATATATATATATATATGATATTTTTAACACCCAGGTACAGAACCAACATTATTATTCATCATTTCAATGTTTGTCCTTATTGCAATTACAGAACGATGGATTTGGCTGCATAGCTTTAAAACGTTCTCATTTTATTACTATACATATATACATTGATAAACACTATTTAAAACAATTATTCATTTATCACCATCATTATCATATTAGCCGAAAAACGTCCACTGCTTGACATAGGCCACACCAAGTGATTTCCAATAGGACCAAATTGTATGCGGCCTGTGTCCAGCGCGATCACGATTATTGATTCAGACAATAAAAATACGCCACCAATGATAAAAAAATCGTGCGCAAAAAGAAAAACGCAGAGATAAACGAATTCCCCGAGGCCTCATCATGGTAATGACAAACTTTCAGCTTAACAATAAGCTTAATCCTCAGACGGTGGACCGGCGCTCAATCTGGGACAATCGCAGATAATTGTAGAATTTCCAGGGAAAATTTCATTGGCCGAAGCAAACAAGGGGGATTGTTCTGGAGCCTTGGAGGAACGGAGGGGTAGCATGTGATCATTTGTTGACAGACGGAAATAGCATTTTATAAGCACCAACGTTTATGAAGGCGACATTTTTGAAGTCAACAAATTTAAATGAGAAATCAGCTGACTTAGACGTTCACTTGTTCATCTTGAGCGAAGCGAACATGTTCTTATTTGGCATTTATTTTAATAGTTGTTTATAATGATTGTGTGCAAAGTAACATATTTTAATAGCACCTGCCCATGTACCTGGTGTCGTAAAAGGCGACTGAGGTAGGACTACCAGAAAATACAACAAGGCGGGGATTGAAACAACAATCTCGTGTCATTTCAGTATCTACTTATCTCAATGAATGAGATGTGCGACATTATTATGTGCTTATTTACATATGAAATCGAATTATAATATTCAATGGCTAAAATATCAAAAGGTTAATCCATAAATAAACTGGTACGAATTGCGTAAATGTACCTATTAATAAAGCACTCGACTGTTTGTAGGACATTGACATTCTACTTTTCGGTAAGGTTATGTAGGTACAATCTTTTGTTTGGACCTTAGCCAGATATACAGTTCATCAATTCTCACATCAATCAAGTGCCCATAACGAGCAAAACCATTTTCATCATAACAGCCATCCACTGCCGGACAAACGTATCCCCAAGAAAAGTGTGATGGCAATCAGAGAGAGCAGCTTTAGGACGGGAATGGTGCTGCCCATTCCCGCCCTGTTCATTTGAGTTACACTATTTTGGATGGATTTACCGCCATCTGTCGGTTCTGGTACCTCAGTCCTCTTTTACGATATCTGGTACAAAAGAGGTACTATTCCACTCGGCCGGTACCTTACGGCGTGAATATTTATTTCATGAACATCCCTACTGTCCCTACTAATATAAATGCGAAAGTAACTCTGTCTGTCTGTCTGTCTGTTACGCTTTCTCGCTTAAACCTCTCAATCGATTTTGATGGAATTTGGCACAGGCAATCTTTAGACCCTAAGAAAGGACAGAAGCTATTTTTTATTCGAAAAAAAGGTTGTGAGCGGTCGAAAGGAGGGATAAAATGTTATATGGAAGTATCGCTGTTTTAGGAGCTAGAAACTTGAAACTTCTTTTTCAAGCCATTGATTCGATATAAATAAAAAAAAAATGTGTGTGCCCAAAGTGCCCAAAAAAAAATCCCACGCGGACGAAGTCGCGGGCACACTGTCGGTCAGCTGGCTGAATATAATTGTGATGTCAATTTCCATTAAACATTTCACTTTAAATTCAGTATGGCTGTCGTAAACACTGGCAGACGTACTTGTCACAAAACAGTAACTTAAACCTTTTTTTATTGAAATAAAAATTTCAACTAAGTCACTATTGAAGTTTCCGTCTGTTACAACGCCCACTTAACGCTATCAATTACATTATGGAGGGTAATGACACGCTTAAATGTTTTCTTTTACATTACACGATTCTCATAGTCGACAAACAACGATGTCCGCGTGATAGTAAGCGTCACCGCAGCCTATAAACACTCGTAATATCACAAGGATATCACCACCGCGTTGCGAACCTAATGACTTGAAGATATTGTCACATAACGCAGTAATTTCACTACCTCTCTCACCCTTCCAACTAGAACACAGCAATCTAAGCACTACTATTTGGCGGTAGAAATAATTGAGAGTGAGGTACCAATGCATACGTCCTTTGTATCAGTTATGCCACATGTGAACAATTTTTTTTACAGTTACGACAGGGCAATGTCAGTCAGGTCAACAAGTATATAAAGCTTTTATATTTATCAATATAATATTTATGAATATATATATATATATTCATAAATATTATATACTACATTATCCTTTCAAATTATACCTCTCAGTCGTTATATACTGTGTCCTTTACCTTGTTATAGCTGCCGTTCTCGTCATCGAAGCCGCAGTTGTTGGGCAGATTGGACTTGGCCTGCACCTTATTGGCGTCTATCCCCAGGAACCAGACCTCTGGATATTTTCTGATCTCGGTGCGCTCCCACTCTGTCAGCCTGTCGCTGTACAACTTCAGCGCCTCTGCAGACAGACAACAACAATTAGAATATATATATATAAGGATTCCTACTAAAATTTAGATAATGTAATCCAATTCACCTAATAGTTAATTCATCGTCATCATCGTTACCAACCATTACCATATTTACTACTTAAATATATACATTGAATCGAACCCATGACCTTTGGCGCCAAGACAGGATCACTATCATCTATACAATAAGGCCCGTCAATCTCTAGCGAACTTATATGGCTCAAAATGAGAATATTTCTCAATAAACCAAACCGGTATTTATTAATTCAATATTACTTCAAATACGAAATACAGGTAAGACATTTTTGAAAGTTATTCATAATTGGTTTAAGTAATCTCAAACTTAGCTAATCTGACCAGTGTTACATCGAGCGCGCAAAAACCACTGTCACCTTGATGTCACTGTCAAAACTCACAAAAGTCTAACTAACTATTTGTCTATTGCAAAAAAAACATCCCAGGCGTTATTGTAAGAGTTTTGAGAAAGAAAATAATTCACTATTCGTGGCTGGCTTTTTATATTTCGCAATCTCAATGGACTGAAGTTTCATTATAATGGAGCGCTAACAAAAAACACCACAGGTGTCCTAGTGATTTGAAAATGACTGAAATTGAGATATTGCGTCTGCCTTTATGAATGCAGCCTTCAAATCGATCCAATTAACTGTCTGTGTGCTTTTAAAAATTGGCATTTACCGGCAGAGTAGAATTGTACCTCCCCCTGTACCAGGTGTCGTAAGAGTCGAATAATTACCAAAACCGACAGATGGCGATATATTCATAGACAGTGTAGACAGTAGAGACAGTGTAGCTAATATGCATAGGGTGAAGATAGACATCTTTATCGCAAAAGCTGCACTCTACGATTGCCAACACAATTGCACAGCGCGGCAATTATAGCCGAAATTCCTCCTTTCTTGGCCTATGTCTAGCAGTGGGCTTCCAATGGCTGTAACGATGGTAATGTGCAATCAAAAACAGATATTTTAATTATATTTAATAATAATAATAACACTCTTTATTGTACAACCTAAATTAACAAACAATATTTATAGTATGTAATACATAGTGAAGTACAATTGTTGGCCTTATCGCATAAAGCGATTTCTTCCAGGCGACCTTTGCATGGAAAATGTATGGAAAACATATTTAAAACACAAAAAAAATATATTAACGTAAAAAAACATGGCACAAACTTTTAAAACTAATAAAGAAAACTGAATAATATATTCTTATCCTTATATTTTCATGAATACATGTATATAAGCAAATAGATTATAGACGGGTAATCGAACTTTTGACGCCATTAATTTCTATCTGTTGATTCAACTCAACCGGGTGCAAAATCAAGTTTATTAATAGAAATCAATTTCAATTGCAAACATAAGCGGTATGTTTGCCCGCGCAGGAATTCCAATTAGTTTTCTCACTGCGCAAACATCAACCCGATGATTAAAACAGAAAAATAAATACTACTAGCTGTGCCCGCGACTTCGTCCGCGGAATAGATTTTTTTAAGTTTCTTTACCTTAACTTATATAAACTTTGAATGTCATATTTATTGATGTCGAATCAATGGCCTGAAAAAAAAGCTCCATGTTATTAGCCCTAAATGTAGCGATACTTCTATACAACTTTTCATCCCCCTTTTTGACCCTTTACAGCCCTTATTTCGAATTCAAAAATAGTCTATGTCCTTTCTCAGGGTCTAAAGATTGTCTGTGCCAAATTTCATCGAAATCGGTTTAGAGGTTTAAGCGCGAAAGCGTAACAGACAGACAGACATAGTTACTTTCGCATTTATAATATTAGTAGGCATGATGTGAGGAAGAATACTCATAAAGAGACAGACGCATGCACGTGATACAATTGCTGTTTTTTTTGTTATTAGACCAGGTAGACACTAAAGCATACAGTCCGCGTGATAGTAGACGTCACTGAAGCCTTAGACGCTTGTAATACAAGGATATCACTAACGCGATGAATAAATCACCTATGTAGTATAAAAGATTAACTGCAAACTTTCTGTATTTAATTAATATCCTTAATTATGCATTTTGCATAGTCAGTGCATTTAGATTTATTCAATAATAAGTATACAAACAACACATTAAAATCACAATCGTCAGGATCATCATACCAGCTATTGGAAGTCCACTTCTGGACATAAGCCTCTCCAAGAAAGGAGGTTCTTTACCCATAATTGCCGTACTGGGCAAGCGTATTGGCAATCGCAGAGCACAGCTATCGTAAAGGGGATACTGCTGCCCATCCCCGCTCTTTGCATTTGAGCTGCACTGTTTCGGATGGATATACCGCCATCTGTCGGTTCTGATATCTTAGTCGCCTCTTCCGACACCTGGTGCAGTGGGAGGTACTATCCTATTATGCCGGTACCTCACGATACGTTGGGATACTTTTCGTTATTTCAAAATTATACCCAATCAATTAACCAAGCAATGATCAGGTATCAAATTATAATTAAAGTTTGATGTTTGTCAATCAATAACGGTTGCACAAAATGAAAATTGGCACAGAGGTAAACATTATTTTATTATTAATACATATCCGTGAGGTACCGGCAGCATAGAATAGTACCTCCTACTGCATCAGGTGTCATAAGAGGCGACTTATTTACCAGCTCCTGGTATAGGGGGAGGCCCTGTATCAGGTGTCGTCAAGGGTAATTAATACAGATTTAAGCTTGATGGTTACGTAAAATTAATGAGGCTTTATTTTTAGGAAATTGCTCAACTTCGTTTATATAAAGTTAGAGATTTTGTTTGGCGTAGTAGGTCGAGCCAAAAGTGGAATTGACGTCAGAGTAGAATAGGAATTGGTTGACAAAAATGCACGGTTTTAGACTCACAGGGAGGACCCATTTATATCATCCATTGGAAGTCCGCTGCTGGACATAGGAAATTTACTCATAACTGTCGCGCTGGGCAAGCGTGTTGGCAATCGCAGAGATCAGCATTTGCGATGCGGATGCTGCTGCAAATCCCCACCCATTGCTTTTGAGCTGCACAGATGGGTATACTGCATCATCAGTCGGTTCTGGTACCTGAGGCGCCTCTTACGACACCTAATATAGGGGGAGGTACTATTCTTCTTTACCGGTACCTCACGGTATATTCATTTAATGTCCCTTGAGAGATCACCATCAATTGCAATCTTAACTAAGTAGTTCAGCATTATGTCTCAATAAATATTATGTAGAAAGAGCACGACTGACTGTTGATTCTGATATATGCTAGTGAATGTTAAGTGTTGCAGAAGAAGCACGCGAGTAGAAAAAATGCTGTTGAGATGAGAGCACTTCGAAGTATGTATGGTGTGAATTTAAGTGATAGATAGTAGAATAGTGTGATATCTTCTTCACTATACAATCTATTATCCGCGACCCGATGTTAGAGGCAAGTAAATTTGGTCAAGATCATGAGTCATTTGATCAATCAATTGTAATTAATAAGTTGTATGTAAGAATACATATTTTTGACTCACTTTGAAGTTTAAAAATTCGAAATGTAATTAAAAAAAGACTAATCTACTTAATTAACGGCTCTCGGATATATAGCAATATATAATATATAAATAAACTTTATTTTCTTACCACAACTTAATACAAGTAGCACCGGGGAAGATTGGAGTCTAGGGTAAGCAGAGAACTATTTATATTTTAGATCACCATGTGAAAACATAAAATCCAGATGGACGTATCTTTACTACTATAACGTCTTAGTCTCTGTGAGTGCTACCACCGTTTCGTCTTGGTCCATCTGCACATAATCTGTGGGCGGGCCAAGGTCGGGTCGCCGGGACCCGGGACACTCCCGCGGGGACTCCGGCGAGAGCTCCGCTACTTTTTGACAAACGTCACGAACCTTCACCAGGCGCGGTATAGAATAATATTTGTAAGTTTTTCTCACTTTATATCATATATAAGCCATCTTTATTTGTAAAAACATTAAAATGACTTATATATAAATATATATATATCTAAGTCATATTAATATATATATATATATATATATACATATATATATACATATATGACCTGATTCCATGATAAGTCGCTTTAAGCACATGTGTTACGGACATCATCATACATATATATATATAACATCCAGATACAGAACAGCTTAAATATATAAGTTTGGATTGAACCCACGAACTTTGGCGCACCAGACAGGATCACTATCATCTGCACCATCGGGCCCGTCAAAACTATAATATAAATGTTCGTTATAATTATATAAGTGTTCGTTGTAATGTGGATATCAATTACTTGTGATCACAGCACCGATAAATCCAACATAGCTAATTGGGCTAAGTTCTAGTAAAAATATAGAAAGCAATACCACCGTCCGATTATACTAAGTCCATAAGGCAACAAACCAAAGTATTGATATATTTAACACAGTTGATTAAAGACAAAAAATCTTGGTGGATTGATGAATCATCAAGTGCCCTGGGGGCGTCATTAGCGCTCGGGGGCCACGAGGGGGGCGCTGTTGACCCACATGCCGGGAGGGTCCTCGCGAACGCCCCCTGGCGCCCAATCGATGAACCGGGCTCATATTTCTTAGGCATTCAGGTGCGCAAAGGGACATTCTTTATATACCTACCTACATATCTTTACACTATATACTGGTATCACTTGTCAGCTTATACAACTTTATATAAAACAGACAGTAATAATATCTAAACTGTATATTTATTTATTTATTATAAGTACAATAACTGATTTCTGTCATAAATGCTAATATTTATAATTAAATATAATATTAACTAGACTAGTATCCTGAGAGATGTGTACACGACATGTTTTATTTCATTATTTTTTTCATTTTTATTATTTTTTTTATTATACACGACGTCAATAATGATAAAGAAAACAATAAAAAAAAAAGTAATCAACATGATAAATATTTTTTTTTACTTTTTAGCTAATTATGATATATTAAGTGGAAGGCGCTAGAATTTTTGAAATTGTCTTCTTAAAAGTAGGAAATCTATTATTAAAAACATCTATGTCTTTGCCACTACGTTTCAGGTCATTGTAGGAACGACACATTCAAATTATTGGGTTGTATAAGGAAGGGTTGTTTTTTTACACCATTCACGCGAAGATATTGGGAGAACGAATTTTACACTGTGTGTTTGATATTGATAGAATGGAGATTTGGTGACTCTTTAGAAGACTGGATTATTTAGTGGAAGCACAAAAAGCCATACCTATGTTTGTCATGAAAAAAAATTGAAAATTTAAGTTGAAATAGAAACTTTCCTATCTCTCAAATTGGATTAAACTGTACACAGCGAGCAAAGATTAATTAAATTGGTTCAGTACTTCATTTGTCCATCGTGGACAGAACGTAACACGAAATTTTCATATATAAGGATATTCTGTATATTTATCTGACGTATGATCATCATATGAAGCCGTGAGGTACCGGCAAAGTATAAAAGTACCTCCCACTGCACCAGGTGTCGTAAGAGGCGACTAAGGTCCCAGAACTGACAGATGGCGATGCATAAGGCGGGAATAGGCAGCAGCATACCCGTCGCAAAGCTGCGCTCTGCGATTGCCAACACGCTTGCCCAGCTTTCTTGGAGAGGCCTTTGTCCAGCAGTGGACTTTCAATGGCAATTTTTTTATCCAGAAACTTGTTTAATCAATCTTTACGTGTTTTCAATATAACGCGATAGTTTAACGCGAATTTGAACCTTGAAGCCTCAAGGTTCAATTCTCGGCAAATACACGTCTAGATGGATGGATAGTTAGGGGTTTATATCCATAAAACTTGGAATTGGAATCATTAATCATGAATAATAAAATTGGTAAGCCATTGGTAAAAATACTATTTGTCCGGTAGTTTATACCTTTCGGTTTTACCGATAGACACGAAAGAAATAATTGATTCCTACAACATCTCATACATTGACCTGACTCCTAAATAAATCACATGTAATATATTAAACATATTCAATACTTTATAATACTATAGAACAACTAATATTTATTATATAAATGTGTGTCTTGGGATCTAACCACGACCCTCGGCTCACACTAACTAAAAACACCCGGATGGAACAGCGTCAACTATATATACATCAACATACCTCGGCATAAGCGCCAATACTTGATACGACGGCTGATTATACCTACATATCAATAACGCGGTGATTTCGGACCGAGCTTAGAGAAGCGGCCAGTCACCGTCCTCCGGAAGATTGGACGAGAGAATTGGTAAATCACCGTTCACTTCTATGGCAGACGTGACGCCGCAACTTCTATACATACATATTTGTGAAAGGACGAAAAGTAACTGACGGGTTAATCTCTTATTACATTTTCTATTTTTTTTATACCAAAAAGGTTGCATGCAAGCATGCGTCCTTGATAGTAGGCGGTTACCATAGACTAAAGAAAGGCGTTAAAAACCACATACAAAAGTTGGTCGTCTGCATTGATACTTCACTCTCACCTATTTCTAACGCTAGAAAGCAGCAGTGGCAGTGAAATGACTGAGTAAATGTGACAATGTATCTTCAGTTCACAAGGTTGGCGACACCCTAGTGATATCTTTGTGATGACACGAGTGTCTATAGGCTGCGGTCACGTTTATCATCAAGTGGACCGTATGTTGTTTACTGCCTTCATAATATAAAAGAAAAGATAACTATCAGCAAGTAACATAAGTTATATTTTTCTCACGGAAAACGCAAACTACAGCTACAGTAAAGCCAGCAGTGAAGCCAGTACGCCCTATATTAACGATTGCGTATAAGAACATTTAGAAAAGATATCATAAAATTAATGGCAACGTCAAAATATATTGCAAACTTCTCTTCCTAATTGGGCGTGGTCCAAATTCATCGTGTTCTAGATTTGTATTCCTTAGAACTTGGACATATATGCCGAGGCTGTGTTTCCGCAGATGAAGTAACAAACAATTTACGTCGTCAATATCAGATAATGTTATATGCAATTGAATCAATTAAATCTATACAATTACACGTAAAGTGAAAAATTATGTTGCGAATGACCGATGGTTTGAACATGTAAAAAGGATGAATGGAATTAGAATGATTGCACAAATATATAGAGCGAAATTCAATGGAAAAGTTAGATATGTTCGTCTAGCTCGTCCTACCACTCGTACCAACGTATAGGACGAGCTAGGCGAACATATCTTAACCAATGGAACTAAATAAGGCCAAGTCAGAAGTACTAAGAATAGACGAGTGAGCATAAAAGGTCTGATTCGAGCGAGTGTGGTATGCCAAGATCAACTACTGGACATATTTATATTCAAAAATATATATATCATAATAATATACTCTTTATTGTACACCAATGAAAACAACGCAAGAACATCACAAAAACATGGAATAGTAGGTACAAGAGGCGGCCTTATCGCTAAATGCAATTTCTTACAGGCAATCTTTAAATAGAAATAATGTTAAAGCTGGTGAAAGTTTGAGGAGCATATAGTACATACATACATAATAATAAACATACATATATACATATAATACACATACATTTAAATACATATAAAAGATAAAGTTACAGAACAAGGAAAGTGACAGAATCAAAAAACAAAATCAAACTGACAGTACTCCTTTACCTTCCCTTTATTTTCTTAAAAATAGAATTCAAAAAAAAGTATTCATAAGACACTTGTGTAGGGAATGCCTCGCTCTTCCTATGTAATTTATTGTTTTGATTTGCATGAAATACACAAAATACACCATAATAAGTAGATCCGGATCAATAGCATTTCCCTGAAACAATTAAAATGAGTGAGTGTGTGTGTGTGTGCGCGCGCGTGTTTGAGTGTGAATGTGTTTGTGGTTACCGCTTAAGGTTATCCAGGGCTTTACAATTCGTTTACTATTAGTGATAATAACATTTTTAGTGTTGAATAGTAAAGCCGTTTTAAGCATCTCTTATAGGCATACGTATCGGGGTCCTTACACACATTAAAGATTTCTTAACAAGTTTTTATAGTAAACAACGGTTTTGTACCCTTTAGGTATAGTTTGTTCAGTCTTATTTAATATTAATGACAGTACATGGTCTGTTATTGTTGTGTTTAAAACCGCGGTGAAAACTGTGTCGTCTTTATTGTTGTTTCAAAAAGACATGGTCAAGGCAACTGTCTCCCATCGTAGACAAATTAGCCAGGAGTCCATGCAGTGACAACATATTTATATAGTCAATTCTGTTTGTTCTTTATTGACCAGTTCCAATTAAAAATAAAATCAATTCAATATTGATGTCGCCTAGAATCATTACATTATTATAGGGGGTACGTACAAGTTGAGTGTAATGAAGTTAATTGCGTTAAGAACTGGTGGGGAATGGTAAATACCTAAGATTGTAAAATTTAATGTATGTAACTCAATCCCGGTGGCATTTTGAATGTTTAATTCTTTAAAATGTGTATGTGACTACTCCGTCACTTTGGTTAATATGATTTTTTGTTTGGAAATAAATATAATGTTGTTAAAATTAATTAGTTCAGGAATGGATCTGTTTAATTTTAGCCACTATTCTGTTAGAATTAAAATTATCTATATCATATTTTACTTGTGCCAAAGTGACAACGAGGTCATTAAATTTTTGTAATTACTCCTTATATTTTGTTGTAATAAATTAAAGGCATTCATTTGTAAGCCTCCCCAAGAACGGCCAATTTATAATTACGACGCTTGTCAAGCAAGTTAGTTGGCAATCGCAAAACGTAGTTTCACGACGGAAATGCTGTTGGCAATTCCCGCCCTGTTGATTTTGAGCTAATTCGCGTGGATATACTGTCATCTTAAGGTCAGTCACCTATATACCCCATATACTGTCACCTCAGTCGCCTCTTAGGACAACTGGTACATGTGGAGGTACTATTTTATGTTACCATGCCGGTAGGATCTCGGACTTCCTCTTGATTTATATTATAAAATCTGCTACTTGGCGATAGGAACAGGCGAAAGCAGACGACCTGACGATTTGTAAGATTTCTAACTGTAACATGTAAATTTATTTTTAGCATCTAATACTAGAAGATATAAAAAAATTAGGCGGGCCCGATGGCGCAGATGGTAGTGATCCTATCTTGTGCGCCAGGGGTCGTACGTTCGATTCCCATCCAAAGCAAAAATTGTGTTGATATTTGTGTTTGTTTAACGTCTGGGTGTTAAACATATATATTTAAGTAGTATATTGGTGATTCCTGTGTTATCTGACGTCCGTAACACTTGCTATGAGCGACTTACCACGGAGTCAGGTCAATGTATGAGATGTTGTCGGTATTTATTAAAAACAAACAAAATACCAGAGCCACACGCCTGAATAAGAAAAGCCTAAAAAACTCATCAATGCTAAGTAATCGAACACGAATTATATGAATAACGACTGAAAAAAATCGAGCTTTGAAAAAGAAACCTCGTTAAGAATCCGCCTGCGAAATGAGTTGTTACAATATGGTGGGAACGAAACTTTGCTATTTCATTTTACGTGGTTCGTTAGCGTAGCTTTAATTAAAAACGTTACTCTTCAACTTAACAAATGTCTGGCAGCATTCTTCATGAACTATTTATAATTATATTATTTTACAAGTAACTATGGCAACACAATGTACTAAACCGATCATCAGTGGGGTAGCAGGAATAGTACATCCCAAAAAGGTACCAGAACCGACGGTTGCCGATATTACGTAACAGTGTAGCTGAAATGTACAGGGCAGTGATGGGCAGCAGCATCCAGTGCTTGCCAAGCGCGGCAATAATGGGCAAGACTCCCTCTTTCTTAGGGAGGACTATGCACTGCAGTAGACTTCCAATGGCTGATAGCCAATCACTACTCCTGAGTAGAATAGTACCCCTCCCTGTAGCAGAGATCGTAAGATCTGACTAAGGTACCAGAACCTACAGATGGTGGTATATCATTTCGTAACAGTGTACTTCAGCGGCAGCTACACACTGCGATTGCCAGCACGCTTGCCCGGTGCAGCAATTATGGGAAAATGTCCCTTTTATTGGGAAGGCCTATGTTGAACAGTGGATTCTAATGGCTGTAAGGGCACAGCATTACTATAAATATTATGCAATACATATTATATTTTATATATATATATATACACCTCCTATGTCTCATCGGAGATCCAGAGACTATGGACCTCCACTTGCTACGATCTTGGCATAACTCCCTCGCTACCTTTACTCGCAATAATCCTGTACACGCTCATTTATTCTTGCCACTTCTGACATGACCCTTCTTTAATACCTCTTCTACCTGGTTAAGGTATGTCCGCCAAAGTCATCCTATACCAACTCTCTATTCACCTCCGCTCTATATATTTCGACATGCCAACCATCTCTATATTACCTTCTCTGTAGTTGTCAGCATAATCTTGCACACCTCAGCGATCTCTTGTCACACTATCCTAACAAATAAGATGTTACCTAGAAATGATAGTATATAGGTGCCTCAATCGAAGCTGTGTAGCCCATAAAACTGCCCCAGTGCCCCGTCACCGATTAATCCACCGCAAACTGGCGATTAATTAATTTGTGTTTACCCGGCCGGGACGCGGGATGTAGGACACGGGGCGTCTCGAAAGAAGGGCCTATCAATTCACTATATTACAGTACACTATCCACATTAATAGGACCGTCAATAAATGGTTTATAACGAACTAACGGACCCAAAAAGGCGTTGTCATGATCATCATCCTCAAACGCGAAGGGCGCCAAACGTCGGGTTCGATCCTCACCCAAAGCAATATATATAATAAATTAATGTATCTATGTATTATTTAATTCCTCTGTTGTATAATATCCGTGACACGAGTACTTTAAGCTACTCATTTCAGAGTCAGGTCAACGTATGAGATGAATTTATCTATTTATCTAAATATGTACAATAAAAGTTGAATAAAATGCTTTGAAACCGACACCGTAAATATATGTTTAACAAACAGGCGGCCATGTTAGCTGGGAAGTAAAGAAGTGGGATATAAAAAGCATGTCTGGACACTACCTCAAGAAGACGTAACGGATTCCAAAGCGTAGGGTGAGGTCGTTGTGTGTACCTTACAATACGGCACGCACTTCATTAGTTTTCTCATTGTACGTGAATGTACGTCCTAGAATGATATAACAACCGACTGTTACAACTTTGGGCGTGAAAACATACAATAAATATATCGACGGCCATAAATTGGATTGGCGTAAGGGACAATACCCAGCCGTGAGGTAACCACAGAGCAGAATACTACCTCCCCCTGTACCAGGTGTCGTAAGAGGCGACTAATGTAGCAGAACCGACAGATGGCGGTATGTGAGCAGCAGCATCCCCGTCACGAAAGCTGTACGATTGCCTATACGCTTGCCCAGCGCGGTAATTATGAGCAAAATTCCCCCATTTTTGGGGAGGCCTATTTCCAGCAGTGGACTTCCAATGTCTGATATGATGCAGCAGCTGTAGAAAGTATGTTTCATATTCGACGTAACTAACAAATAAGCATACAGCATGTGACAGAAAGCGTCACCACAGCCTATAGACGCTCGTGTAACAAGGATATCACTAGCGCGTTGCCAACCTTGTGACTTGAAGATATTATTTCATATTACCCAGTAATGCACTGTCTCGTTCACCCTTTAAATTGAAACAATGCGAAAATAATGCGAGCACCGCTGTTTGACAGTAGAAATTGGTGAGAGTGAAGTACCAAATAAAGATTTTTTAACAAAAATGGATAATCAATATAGTAATGCAATACCTCTGTAACTGAAAATACCCGACAGTATTTTTCTACCTGATCGTCATCATCATCCAGCCATTAAAAGTCCACTGGTAGACATAGGCCTCCTTAAGAAAGCGGCAATTATGGGCAACATACCCATGTTGCCCATAATTGCCGCGCTGTACATTTAAGCTGACTTTTATACATGGATATACCGCCATCTGTCGGTCCCGGTACCTTAGTCGCTTCTTAAAATACCTGCAACTGGTTTTTTTCACGTAAACCATAATAATACTGGTTCATTCTCTAACGGTACTTATATATCCTATTGTTATACATAAACTATGACGCACGTAAAAACTTTGTAATTTCCCGTGAGGTCGGTCAGGGACCGCGGCCTTTTTAATCTCGGTGCGACCTCAAATAATAATTTATAAACATGGACTCAACTGGACATTAATAATAAATGAATTAATTAATTAAAACTATAAATATAAATAAAAATTTTAGGGTCTAATACAAAGTTAAATTGAAATTAAAAAGTGCATACGGTCTTTTCATAAAAAAGTGCGTGCGTATTAAAGTGCATACGTCAGAAAACTTCTTGGGCAAACAATTTATTAAGTCTGATTTCCGAGACTTAAAGGAAGGGAAAGTGTTTGCGTTTGTTGCAGACGTTATGCTACAATAGTATTGCAATCACCATTTCTGACATTGACCTACTAAACGAATACAAGAACCAATAGCGTATATTGTTTTTCGATCTCACCTCTCTCTCAATCTTTCTTACTATAGCTCTCACCAACCTCTCGCTCCAAGACACTGTGCGTGATGCGACGTTCGCTCTATCTTACTTTCTCTCTCGATGTTTCTTACTTGCTTGCTCACTCACACTCCACGGCAATTCTCTTCATGCTACGATCGTGTATACTTCGACAAAAACGCTGCACATCTTCGTGACGCTATATTTTTATTATTACGTTTCATCCGTAAAAAAACTACCCTCTTTCGCCTAAAAAGTTTCCTTCAACAATAGAAAAAAATGTTGTTTGCCTGTTTGTTCCTAATAATCTCTAAAAAGGCTGGACCGATTTTAACGAAACGTTCAATATCAGTTAGCTGATGGTATACGATGTAACGTACTATATCCTGAGATTAACGCAGGTGTATATATATATAGACAAAAATAAAGATGTTAAATAGCAAAGGCTTTTACGTAAATGCCGCACGTACAAACAAGTGTCCTTGTGACGCAAGGAAGCCCTTACAAAGCAAGCCTCTATGCTCGCAACCGGTCGGCTGTGTGCCATTACCCACATGCCTGCGTCAAAAGGGCTTTTTTCATAGCAATTATTTAGGACGGCATGCGACTCTACCAGTGCACCTAAAATATAAGCCTGATTAAATATTTTATATTAAGGTACCGATAGCAAAGATACCTTAATATAAAATGAAACTACGTTCTCCCGAATCAGGTGTCGTAAGAGGAGACTGTATGGGTACCGAAACCGATAGATGGGGGTATACCACCCGCGCAAAACTGACGGGCTCCATGGCGCAGATGGAAGTGATCCTATCTTATGCGGTAGGGGTCGTGGGTTGGGTCCACACTCAGGACAAATATACATATGATGACATCTATGTTTGTCTTACGTCTGAGTATAAATATGTATATTTGAGTATTATTTGTGATTCCGCTATTGTATGATGTCATGTAACACAAGTCTTTTAAACGACTTCAGGTCAATAATTGAGATGTTGTGTGAATCTGGGTAGGTACTATTCTACCGTGAGGTTCCAGCAGAGTAGAATAGTACCCCCTCTTTATCCGGTGTCGTAAGAGGCGACATAGGTACCAGAACCGACAAATGGCGGTATATCCATCCCAGACAGTGTAGCTTAATGCATAGGGCGGGGATGGGCAGCAGCATCCCCACTGCAATCGCCAAGACGCTTGCCCAGCGCGGCAATTATGGGAAAAGTTCTTTTCTTTTCTTGGGGAGACCTATGTTCAGCAGTGGACATCCAATGGCTGTAATGATAAAAAAAATGATGATGTATGGATATATTATGTATTTCTATTGACATTATAGGGGGCAAACGAGCCACCTGATGATAAGTCTCAGCGTCACTCATGGACTCCTGCAACACCAAAGTAATCACAAGACCTCAGACTTAAAAAAGAGATTTTGCTCTTAAAGGTCACACACAAGAATTTGGGAATCGTAACGATTTGAGAATGCCGATGCAGCGTGTTTATTCCATAGATCAGCGATCCGTGGAAGAAAATGGCGCTTAAATAGCACAGAGGTTGACCATTGACCATCCATCGAGGTAGTGGGGATGGCACGAAAGTCAATTGCAATTGGTAGAGTGTAGAAATATATGACCATAATATAAACTCTTTTCTATTGGTGAAATAAAAAGAAAAATCCAAGCATTTGAGCCTTACGTCTCGGAGCACATCAACAAGTGCTCTGTGACGTCGTACACAAATGTCGACATCACGAATTCTTTAGCGACCCATCCATGACTCATCGGGAAGCCCCACAAACAGCGGACTCTAAGCCAGATTACTATTTATGGTATGTTTATAGCAACACGATAACCTAAGTCTATTAAGTCCGCTAATGCTTATGCTGTGTGACCAATGTCTGGTCGTGTAATTATGTCTAGTGGTCGGCTAGTGGTTGAAATTCGACCATAATTCACACATACATACATCACACCTGTGTCACATCGGGGTAGGCAGAGACTATGGATCTCCACTAGTACCTATCTCAGCATACCTCTCTCGCTTCTCTTACTCGCGTTAGTCCTTTCTTACAAGCTCATTTATTTTTGGTACTTCTGACTGGCCCTTCTTTAATACCTCTACTACCTGGTTAATTTATGTTCGCCTAGGTCGTCTCGTACGAACTCTTCCATTTATTTCCGCTCCATGTATTTGTGCAGTCATTCTACTTTAATCCATTCTTTCGACATGTCCAAACCATCTCAATAATCCTTTCTCTATTGTTGTCACTACAACATCTCATCACCATAATTCAATATTGTAAAAACACTTTCATTTGCTTGATATGAAATACTCAATGGCCACTTTATTATCAATGTCAGTGTGTCATTCGAAAAATAGTGTGTGTAATGTTTTTTTTTAGTTATTTCTAGAGCAATTTGTACCAAAGAAACAGCTTTTGTAACCACATTTTCTATATTGACTTAAACTGTGTCAAATTTCGAGTTCATTCCGTTCGTTTGCGCAATTTCCTTTAAAAGGAGTACAAATTGATCGCTTCAAGTACTAATGTATAGATGGAAGGCTACTAGCTAGCCGTCCGCCCCGACTGAGATTACCGCGTTTAACTAACAAATAAACTACAGTTTTATAATATCAGTATAAACTACTAAACGATTAGTATTGGATAATTACTCAATTGCCTCACACCGTCATCTGTTAGAATATTAAAGCATTCAAAGATAATAATTGTAACTCTTTCGACACACACAGTGAACAAAATTTCATTAAAATTGGAACAAAAAACGTGTCACGAAATTTAGATATATAAAGAAAATTATATGTGTGAGCATTTTTTTTTATTCTAATAACTTAGAAAAGTATATAACACTTAATGTCTAGTGCCCACCCTAGCGTGTTGGGCTACCGACTAGAAAAGTTGTGCGTTGAAATGTCGACTGCGTCATTGAGTGCGTCATTGCATAGGCCATTGCATGTCAAGAGCCAGGCTTACTTTTACGACTACAATGATTAATGTGACATAATATCCTGAGGTCAAAAGACGATGCGCTAACAATATCCTTGCGATATCATGAGCGTCTATAACACACATAATATTTAATTTCCCTTTGTGATGAGTTAAACTTACCCCTTAGTAGGGACTACAACACTACTTCAACACCATAATCAGATATTTCTGATCATTTTTATGCATCTTTTACTCCCTCTTCGTTACCTACCCAATATACCCATTGTGACATTTCGTGGCTTTTTCCCGAACCCCTCTCCCGAAACTCACATGATTAATGGACGACCCCCAAAGGAAATGAGACTTGTGAATGTGTCAAATATCCCTGTGGGATCGATGAATGCGAGCGAAGCTGCGGCTACAAACGAGTAGTTCATTATTAATTAATCCAAAGTAAAATAATAATACTAAAATTAATAGATTTAGCCATTTTACGGGTTCGATAGTGCAAATGGTAGTGATCGTATCTTGTGAGATTTAAGTATTCTATTTGTGACCCCTCTGTTGCCTGATGTCCGTAACACAAGTGCTATAAGCGAGTTGCCTTTGGGTCGGTCAGTATTAATTTGCGTAGCGACAATCGTAGAGCGTACATTCACGACGGGGATGCTGCTGTTTGGGTGGATATACCGCCATCTGTCGGTTTCTGTATCTCAGTCGCTTATTGATACCTCGTACAGGGGAAGGTCCTATTCTACCCTCATTATTACAGCCATTCGGAGTCCACTAATGGACTCTGGACCAAAGGCCTCTCCAAGACAGGAGGAATCTTGCCCATAATGCGCGCTAGCCAAGCGTGTTGGCAATCGCAGAGCGCAGCTTTCGCGACGAGGATACTGCTGCTCATCACCGTCCTGTGCATTTGAGATGCACTGTTTCGGATATACTGCCATCTGTTGGTTCTGGTACCTTAGTCACCTCTTACGATACCTAGTACAGGGGAAGGTACTATTCTACTCTATAAGTACCTTACGATCTGCTGGTACTTCACGGCATTCTACCCTCAGTATAAGTAAAACCTTATATATATTTATTTATTTTATCATATCAGCGGAAGGTCGACCATTGTAGGACTAATACCTAAATGATGTCTAAAAGAGTCAATATTCTTAGGTTTTTAGGCCTGCGCGGCAATAATGAGCCAAGTCTCCCCTTTTTGGAGGCTTATGGTAGGCAGTGGAAGTACAAATGTTATATATATAGTGATGATTTGCACCATTTGGTTATAGCGCCATCCATGGCCTTGGGGTATCGGCAGAGTAGAACAGTACATACCCTATACGAGGTATAGCAATATGCGACCAATGTACCAGAACCGACAGATGGCGGAATATCCACCCAAAATTAAAAGTATTACCAGCATTCACTCAACATCTCATACATTGACCTGACTCCGTGGTAAATCGCTGAAAGCACTTGTGTTACAGACATCAGACAACAGAGGAATCACAAATATAATAGTTAAGTACATATTTTTAACACCCAGACACAGGAAAAACACAAATATCACTTTATAAATACTTGTTCTGGGTGGGGATCAAACTTGCGCCATTTCCCATCGTGAGGCTACGTTCTGCGATTGTCGCTACGCCAGTCCAGCAGTGGACGTTTGGCTGATAACGATGACAATGACACCATTTAATAAATTTGTGCCTGTATCTTCTTATGACATCTAGTACAATGGAAGATACTATATTGCCGATAACCCATAGGTAATACCTACTTGATACATTTATACAATCTACAAAAGTAATCAAGAACTAAGCAACTCATCTCTCGACAAATCTGAGGTACTAAACAAATGATCTTTCGTCCCAATTGAGATTGTTTCTCTTTTTCCTTTGTGAGTCAAGTTTTTCAATAAGTAGGCGTCTTTCCGGGGGAACACAATGGGAGGGATTTTATCAGGATGCTTAGCAATAAATTATAATTTAAGCGCCCTCTCATCCAAATTCCTGGTTGAATGTGAAATTAAAAATCGGACCTCGAAATCCCCGAATCGGTTTCTTTTTGCGAAATACATTTTCAAGCCTCACAGATAACTCGTCGAATTTATATTGATGTAGTTGCCTCCCGCGACTTCGTCCCTGCCGTTATCTACCGTCTCTTTTTTCCCCTTTTTTCTTTTTTCCCCTTTTTTCTTTTTTCATCTCTTTCCCTAGTTCAATCGGTCCACGTGCTAAATATCATCAATCTTATCTACAGACTAATGTAATACTTTCGAATTAATATGAAGTAATCATCCTAAATATGCCTACACATAAACGCGCCGTGAAGTACCGGCAGAGTGGAATAGCAGGGGGCTGTACCAGCGCGGCATTTCTGGACAAAATTTCCCTTTTAGGCAGGTCTCTGTCCAGCAGAGGACTATTGATATGATGATAATGCATAAAGGTCTACACCGAATTGTATATTTTATGGTGTTATTTTTTGTTATTTTTCAAGGCCTTGCTTTGTATTGCATCAGGAAGTTTGAAAATATGCAAGTTGTAGGTATACCCAAGAATGGAAATCAAATCCCCATCGTATCAACAGAAAAACAAAAAATTTATCTGGATGTAGTCGAGGCTGGCCAATAGCATGTATTATTAGTACATGGAATGGCAGTATTTATGAGGTGCAAGTTTGTTCCAAACTTTGCGAAGCTAGTCTAGCACTGATTGGCGAAGTCTTGGCAAATAGATGCGCCAACACCGGCCAACTTGGCCCTTGTCCGTAACTTTCCGTATTGTTTTGACTTGACCATCAACTACAAACAAAACAACCTACAGAAACTACTGCATACACTTTACTCAGTGCATAATTACAATATACTCTATTATATATATTTTTTATTAGGCTAGGTCTACAAACAAGCGTACAGCCCGCGTGATAGTAAGCGTCACAACGTGTGATATATGATGACGGGCCCGTTGGCGCAGATGGTGGTGATGTGTGCCAAAGGTCGTTCGAACCCCACCCAGGACAAATATTTATATGATGATATTTGTGTTTGTTCTGAGTCTGGGTGTTAAAGCTTTTTATTTAAATATTATATTTGTAATTCCTTTATTGTCTGATGTCCATAACAAAAGTGCTTACTTAAAGTAAGCGACTTACCACAGAGTCAAGTCAATGTATAAGATGTGTGAATTATTAATTGTAAATTTTTAAACTCATCAAAGAGGAAAAGTGCACTTATAATTTTTAATTTATGGTGCCAGATGCATAGACTAGTAAGTTATTGCTAGTGCCGTCTCACCAGGGAACATGTCACAAGTTCCAACAAGCCAGTGGAACGAGCAGATATGAAATATAAATGGTTTCACCACTCGAGTACACCTGCAATGCAACACTGGCCGGCGGCGTAAATTTGCATATTAGTGCTATTTGCGGCACCCGGATCCACTCGTCAAGTTAGGTTTCGATGCGGGCATATTGGGCGAAAATTAGTACATAGTCTTAAAGTGTAAAAAAGAAATATAGATTTTTTGACAACACACAAAAAACAACAAAAAGTGAATACAATAAAATAATATTGGACTTCACTCAAAAAAGAAATGTAAATGCAAAAGAAATAGACAACAATTATATAATTCAGCCAATATATATATAAAAGGAGACACTGACTGACTGACTGACATATCATACACAGGACCTAAACTATCATCATCATCGTCATACCAATGCTGAACAGAGGCTTCTCCAAGCAATTAGGTTCTTTGCCCATGAATGCTGCAGTGGGCAAGCGTGTTGGAAATTGTAAATCGCAGCTTTTGCGACGGGGTTACTGCTACCCATCCCTGCCCTGTGCATTTGAGCTGCATTGTTTCAGATGGATATACCGCCATCTGTCGGTACTGGTATCTTAGTCGCCTCTTACGACATCTGATACAAAGGGACGTACTATTCTACTCTGCAGGTACCTTTGGCTTTGCCGGTGCAGATTATTCTCCAATATTATGCATGTGTTATTCATTTAAAACTTCCACCTCCGTCCGCTCTGTCTGTTTATTACGCATTAAAAACCGTTGCGTAATTTTAAAAGACAAACCTCTACATGATGATATAAGTTATTGTTCTGTGTCTGGGTGTTAAAAATTATGTGTTTACATATTATATTTGTGATTCCTTTGTTGTCTGATATTCGTAACACAAGTGCTCTAGATGACATACCTCGGAGTCAAGGAGTTCAATGTATGAGATTTTGTGAGAATATTATAATTTGTTTGAAAATGCCTGTTGTTTACAAATTCCCTGGTAGAAACAAGGATAAAGGACAATAAACAACACATTTTGTGGAAGGTTGAGTTACATTACCAACTCTACCAATTATCTGCCGAAAGAACACGAGTACTAAGTGCCACTCAGACTCAATTATCGTTGGGGAATTCAGTCAACGGAAAATGAATACAAATCTACTTATCGAGATCGTCAAGTTCGTGTGTTTACTGTCTGTGCCACTATATCATCGATGATGATGATAGCTGAAGCTCACTGATAATTTCAGAAGTTTCTAATATGATAGCGTAAATAAACAAATTGTTTTGTGATTACATCACAAATGCTGGCTGAACCCCGACGGGAGAGATCAAAGTATCAAGATCAAAGTACTACAGTATTGTACACCCCTAAAAATTCTACTGAAAAGTCACCAATGTCTAGTACTCTTAGAGACACTTACATACATACATCACGCTTGCGTCCCATCGGCGTAGGCAGAGACTATGGATCTCCATTTGTTACGATCTTGGCATACCTCTCCTGCTTCCCTTAACCGCATTAGTCCTATCATACACGTTCATTTATTCTTGGTTCTTCTGACCTGGCCCTTCTTTAATACGTTTTCTACCTGGTTAAGATTTGTTCGCCTTGGTCGTTCTATACCAACCCTTCACTTCACATCCGCTCTATATATTTGTGCAGTCATTCTACTTTCATCCATCCTTTCTACATGTCCAAACCATTTTAACATTTCTTTCCCTATTGTTGTCACAACATCATCTTTTACACCACATCAATATCTTATTACACCATTCATTAATATATCTCTCAAACTCACACCATACATACTTAAAAGTGCTCTCATTTCAACAGCATTTACTCTACTCGTGTGCTTTTTCTGCCATACCCAACATAGAGGTGTGTTGGAACCAACACACCTCTATGAACAGCCAGTCGTGCCCTTTTTTAACACATTTTGGCTGCCCATAAAAGCATGTAAGGCTCCATTGACATTACTTCCAGCTTTCACTCTCCGTTCAATATCTTTTTACACTTCCCATCTCTCGTAAAAACACTTCCCAGATACACAAACCCTTTCACTTGTTCTACTTTCATGAGATAACCTTTTCTCTTAGGGACAACCCACAATAACCATCTTTTATTCTCATTGCACCCGTGCGAAGTCGGTGCAAGTCGCTAGTTTATTATACAACCTTATGACGTTTAACTGCAAAAGATTCATCATCTTCATCATGGCAGCTGCGACCTTTAACTGCTGGACATAGGCCTCTCCTAAAAAACAGGTACTACTGCATGAGTAGCAGCAAAACCGCCCTGTTTAATTTGAACTACACTACTTCAGGTGGACATACCGCAATCTGTCGGTTCCGGAACCTCAGTCACCTCTCACGACACCTGATGCAGGGGGAGGTACTATTCTACACTGCTACCACACGGCGATAAGGAAATTATGCCTTTGTTAATAATATATGTTTTAAATTAAATATATCAATACCAATTAATATTCAAGTATTTATAGTCAAACAACAACATCGGTCAGTTCAACAAGTTTATTCAAATAAATGTCCAAAGTCTTCACTTTCACTATGTTAATAGCAGAGGGTAAAGTTAGAACTAAATGCAATTCGGCAGACCCAATAGGGTGGACAAATAGGTTAGCGGGAACTACGCTGCAACTTCGGCGTATTCCGACCTCCATAGTGGACACCGTTTTTTTGAAGAAATATTGTTGCCACATCACGCGTTGCCGGCTCTATTTAGATATTTTCTTTGTTATTTTTTCGTGGTCGACACACAAGCATACAATCAATAATAAGCGTCACCACAGCCTATCATCATCATCATGTCAGACATTGGGAC
This sequence comes from Heortia vitessoides, assembly GCA_020976665.1. Taxonomy (NCBI): domain Eukaryota; kingdom Metazoa; phylum Arthropoda; class Insecta; order Lepidoptera; family Crambidae; genus Heortia; species Heortia vitessoides. The sequence continues at coordinate 19,321,533 of JACJUM010003174.1, read as the reverse complement.
CAACACTTACTGCAAGGAAAGGCCCAGGTGTTGGCACATTTTTAGTGTAAACTAAATGCAACAGGGCAAAGATGAGCACCAGTGCTCATACCGCGAGTCTCCGTAATTGCCACCACGACTGTCCAGCGTAGCAATCTTTCGCAAAAAAATCTGATGGGGAGGCCTGTGCGCATTAGTGAACCAGACAAATTTTTAATAAGCCATATATATATTAATGGGCCAAAATTTGCTCGTATCTTGTACATACTCGTATTAGCAAGAAACATTATTTGACTAATTTTTTTTTATTCGCGAATACTCACTGTATAATTCAACTTGACGTAGTAAATTAATAGAGAACTCTTTTTTACCGAGCTTTTCAAGAAAACATAAAAAAAGTAATTTCAAAAATAATTGGCATAGACTAACTGAACCATGCACCGGATACTCCCTTTTTCAGACTAAGCAGATTGTAAGGGAAAGCGTATTAAAAAGTTACCCAGTAATAACGGTTTAACCTATCATCTAACTTCAATTTTAAGGGTTGATTACCTGCCGTGCCTATCTTTCATTTCTCGTAATGTTTTCATTTAGCCTAGGACTCAACTCAAACGATAAATATAATAATAAAAGGATTTTAGTGCGTATATAAATGAAAATTGCTTGCCTAACTAGATTTGTTAATTTACCACGAACTACCAGTAATAATTTGATAAGCATTTTGTTAAAGTAATTGAAAGATCATATCAGCCATTGGAAGTCTACTGCTTGGCATGGCCTCCCCAAGCAAGGCAGAATTTTACCTATATTTGCCGCGCTGGGAAAGCGTGTTGGCTATCGCAGATCGCAGCTTTCCTGACGGGGATGCTGCTGCTCAGCCCCGCCTTGTCCATCTACCACTATCTGTCCATCACCCCCGGTACCTTACGGCTGATTTAAAGATTCTGTAAAGGGTATTTTTTTTGAAATACCCAGTTAAATACCCTTTTGAAGGCTGAGTAAAGAAAAAAATAAGTAATGCCAAATAATTCTAGACATCAAGTAATGAAACCCAGAACTCATGAATGTTTATTGCTTTGCGAACTCGACTCGCAAACGTCTATATTTAAGGTTTAAATTTCAGCGAGAAATATAGAATACTGCATATAAAAAATAAAGGTTCCGCACTCACCAGATGGCGTGATAGAGATGGCCCGGGGGGAGGGTGTGGAGGGCGCGTTATGGTTGTCGTCGCGTGGAGAGCCCCCCCCGGCGCCTTCCGCGTTGTTGTTCGGAGGCCCGGGGCCTTCACCCGCCCCCGCCTCAAGCTGCAGCTGCAATACAAAATAACCATTTATATTCAATGGAAAGAAATATCCTACAATGGTAGATACTGTCCTGGAAGGGTGACAATTGCGATAAATGCTATATGATGCGTGCTATAATGATTCTATGTTGCAAACAGTCTCAATTTGAACGTTAGTCTCAGTTATGCAACGGTGTAGGACATCTGTAGATAGGTATCGTGTATTGACGCGGTTGTCGCTTACGTAGGACAATGAGTCTGGCTATCTCTGTGGTTTTGAAAGGTTCATTAAAGAGAATATAGATGCAAAGAGTATAATTTAAACTGTATAGCTATATTTTTTTAGGCATGCCAATGACATTAGCGATAGAAGCGTGATTTTTATACACGTCTTTATTATACCAGCCGTAAATGTCCACTGTTGGGTATAGGCATCTTCAGAAGAGGAGGAATCTCTATAATTGCCACGCTGGGCTAGCATGTGGTGGCAATTGCAGAGCGTAACTTCGCGACGTTAATGTATTTTCATCGTTAAAATGTCGTCTATTTATACATACATATATAAATAGACTCCCAGCCCTGGGAAGGTCCCGTTAGAGGAAGGGATAAAGTGGAGAAAGCCGTATGGTACCGACAGAGTACATAGCGCCCTCCCCTGTACCAGGTGTCGTAAGAGGCGGCTGAAGTACCGTAACAGACAGATGGTGGGAAATCCAATAGCAGGGATAAGGAGCAGCTGCGTGGGGACTGCGATTGCAAACACGCTCGCCCAACGCGGCAATTGTGGATAAAACTCCACCTTTATTGGGGAAGCCTACCCATTATGTCCGGCAGTAAACTTCTGAAACAGGATTTATATTTTTGTACTTTTGTCGCATATACATACAGAAATTACTGAAATCATTTAAAAAACACTCATGAAAATTATATAATCAGCAAGGTTAACATATGTATTTTACCGCCATATTGTCACGGAAAGAAGAATCACGTGAGTAAAACGTTAGCTAGTAACTTCAATCACTTAAAGTTTGTAGGTGCACCTCGACAATTATCTAAATTAATATAAAATTAGTATTGACTCAGGGGACTTGTAGTTTCCTGAATTTTCTGACTGGAATAACAGAAATTGGTGGGGCATTAACGTTTATTTTCTCGTTGACAAATGGCCGAATCGCCTGACGTCGCCAGCATTGTTTTGCAGACATACGTTAAACATTTATTTTATTGTAATATACTTGTGTGTGATGCGTATGATATTACGCCGGGTTTTAAATCATACAAAAGCTCGTCTGCATTGGTACCTCAATCTCACCTATTTCTACCGCCAAATAGCAGTGTTTGCATTGCTGTGTTCCGATCGGAAGGGTGAGAGACAGTGAATTTACTTGGCAATATGACATAATATCTTCAAGTCACAAGATTAGCAACGCGTTAGTGATACCCTTGTGATATCACGAGCGTTTATACGCTGCAGTTACGCTTACTATCTCGCGGACTGTATGCTTGTTTATCAACATGGTCTAATAAATAAAAAATAAATATGTTGAGAATAAACACTTTCAGCGGAGCATATAGTGAGTATATAGTGTACTTTGAGTATATAGTGACACAAGACGCATAATAAAATTTTCTACTTATGTAAAGAAATAAATACACTTTGTCTTTAAAACTGTTGGTACTATACGGCACGGCGTCCAGAGATGTTTACGCTCGTGTCATATTCCGAACCCCCCCGTTTTTTGTGTTATGTACAGAACGTATGTTGAATAAATATGTATTGGATTAGACAGTGCTAAAATACATAAACGTAATGTAATTTTTCACAAATGTAAAATGTCCACAGCTGATCTACTAATATCTTTCCTCCTAAAAATATTGTGTATAAGATCCACCCAGTTATGTGAGATGTTCAATAATTACTATTTGAGATGTTAAATAATTTACTTTTATAGCATGTGGCCAAAGGATCAATATCTACGCATTTTTTTCTGATCAAAATAAAGTTGCGCTGGAAGCAGGCCGCATACAACAGGTCACTTTAAGAGCCCTGTGTCCAGCAGTGGACGTCCTACGACTGTCATGATGATGCTAATTATACTGCCAATGATTTCCAAAGGTTTTTTACTTTGGTGTTCTATACACAACTAGCGACCCGCCCCTGCTTCACACGGGCGCAATAAGGATAAAAAATAGTTGTTGTGTTAACATCTCTTCAGACCTCTATATGATGTAAAATATTGTAGTACATTACTTGCATCTATCTCGTGGGGTTCAACCATGTAATCGCTGAAAAAATTATATAATCATAGTTGATTTACGACACCACTCTCCGTTCAATATCTTTTTATACTGCCCATCTCTCATAAAAACACTTCCTAGATATACACAAACTCTTTCACTTGTTCGATATAACCTTTTCTCTTAGGGACAACTTACAATACCAATTTTTTATTTTCATTGCACCCGTCCGAAGTCGGGGCAAGTCGCTAGTTTATAATATAACCTTATGACGTTTAACTGCAAAAGATTCATCATCTTCATCATGGCAGACGTGACCTTTAACTGCTGGACCTATGCCTCTCCTAAAAAACAGGGTAAATTTATCCACAATTGTCGCGCTTGGCTAGCGTATTGGCAATCGCAGAGCGCAGCTATCACGACGGGGATGTAGCAGCCCCTCCCTTCGAATTTGATCTACACTGTCTCGGATAGATATACCGCTATCTGTCCGGTCTCGAGGTTTCTCTATTATATTATACATATATAAATTTCCTCTAAAAGCCTCCTCCTAAATCAATCTATCCATTATAAAAGGCGCATCAAAATCCGTTGCGTTGGAACATACATATAGGGACAAACAGACAGCGGACAGCGACTTGGTTTACACTAGTTACTATATTACTGTCAAGTATTGTCACATTAACATGGCGATGGTTTTCGACACTAAGAACTTAGGGCAATAAAGGTTCAAAGTCATTATAAGTAACAACAAAAAAAATCTTGTCATCGCGATGGAACTTGCTACAGCGCCATCTATTGACGGTCAGTGTCTTCTATAGCCGACAGCGTAATTGGTACTGCATTCTCTCGTGCTAGAGAGAACGCAAGTTTGAATCCCGTCCTAAACCTAAGAAAAAAGTATTTTTAAATTGCTCTTGAAGTATTCGTGTTAAACATTATATCAAATAAACTAACTATCAAATGTATCCTCTTTATTATATTGTATAAAAATCCACACAGTTATGCGAGATATACGTTCAATTATTATCTAAATAATTTCGGCCTTTGGTTTATAGTATATGGCAAAAGTTACCCTTGAGAATAAAAGTAACCCGTAACTATACACGATTTTAAACACAATTGGTACTGCATTCTCTCGTACTACAAAGGAAACAGGTTCGAAGTCCGACCTAAACTTAAGACAAATTGAATATTCCCTATCAACGAATTCAACTTGACATAAAAGGTATATCTCTCGCCATAACTAATGAAATCTTTACTCCTCGCTCAGTACTAATTTCCGCAATAAACATTATCATTTGCGATACAGTCACGATAATTGCGATGAGGCACGGCAGTCTGGCACGCGACGCTCCACTACGCCCCGTGTATTTAAGTATATAAAGGGCGCAAAATTTTGACAAATCATCGACCAATGAAACGCAGGAAATCATTAGACTAAAGCCATTCTGGATACATATTTTTTTACCGTTTGGAAATACATAATGCCCGGTCATTATGAAAAGTGTCCAATATTAGAGTCATCATGATCATACCAGCCATCGGAAGTCCACTGCTGGACATAGGCCTCCCCAAGAAATATTTCACGACGGAGATGCTGCCGCCCATCCCCAACCTGTTCATTCGAGCTACATATCATGTTTCGAATAGATATACCGCCATCTATCGGTTCTGGTACCTTATAAGACATCTGGTGCAGGGAGAGATACTATTCTACTCTGCCGGTACCTCACGGCCTATTATACATATCGGTATACATTTGATTTGATACATTCAATCTGTCCGATCATGTCTTAGGATTTTATATAAATAACCTCCATACTAAATTTCATTCGAATAATTTAAAGAACAGCCAGCTAGCTTTGCACCCCCTATTTACATCCTTAGGGGGTAAATTTTTAGAAAATCCTTTTATAGAACTCCTTTCCGCTATAAAATAAACCCCTGTGCAAAATTTATAGTTTATAACCCTTTAGTTTAGGCCCTGTGTTGATTCCCAGTCAATAATTCAGTTTCTCCTTTTATGTGCGAGTATATAAATAGAATTAATTAAGTAAATTCCCACAACATCTCGTACATTGACCTGATTCCGTGATGAGTCGCTTAAAGCATTCGTGTTCCAGACGTCAGACATCAAAGGAATCACAAATATACTACTTAGGTACAAATATTTAACACCCAAGCACAGAACAAACATAAATATCATCGTATAAATGTTTATGCTGGGTGGAGAACTCACGACCATTAGCGCAAAAGACAGGATCATTACTATCTGTGCCATCGGGCCCGTCAGATATAACGTCAAATTACTGCAAAAGCACGGCCTTCACATTAAGCAAAATGTTGAACAATATACATGTAAACAATTTTGAATCAGTCGTCATAATTCATTTAAAGATGGCGCGCGCGTGCCTCGGCTCGGCTTACAAACCAGTTTATTTTGACAAAGTTTAATGTGACATTATGATTTCAACACAAATTGTTACACGTTTTTCCTTTTATTCCTTCTCCTTCAAAGATTCGAGAGCAATTTTTTGTATAATAAATACATTTTACGGGGGGACAGAGCAGAATAGTACCGGGTGTCGTAAAGGACATCTGAAGTACCGGAGTAGATGGCGGTATACCCACCCAAAACAGTAGTTGCAATGTAACAGGACGGTTATGAGCAGGTACGCTTTGCGATTACCACTACGCCTGCCCAGCGCGGCAATTTTGAGCAATTGTCAATCTCTTCCGGTAAGATTGAAATTCGTGGGTAGACCTTATACAAATGTCGTCTTCATTGATACCTTACTCTCACTTATTAGTACCGCCAAATAGTATTCGCATTGCTGTGTCCCGATTTAAAGGATGAGAGAGGCAATGAAATCCCTGGGTACTATGACATAATACCTTCAAGTCACAAGGTTGGCAACGAGTTAGTGATACCCTTATCACAAGCGCCTATAGGCTGCGGTGACGCTAAATATCATGCGTCACCGCACCGTCATATATGATTTTTGCCGTGTTTTATTAGACTTATAAAACAAAATTGCTAGTTTATAAAGTTGGCGACACCCTTGTCATATTTTTCGACACCATTGCACAAGCGTGTGTAAGCTATGATCCCCCCCCCCCCCCCCACTTTACTATTCAACGCTGGCTTATATTTATATATCAAAATGTCGTTAGCTAGTTTATTAGAAATTATTAAATGCATACATACTCGTATTACGAATATCTATTTATAAAGTATACCCAGTATTATACAGCCCGCTTTCTGTTTCAATTTAGTCGCAACACCCAGCAGTAAGCTCAGGCCTCAATAATTTCCGCCCCGCCATCCACGTAAACATTCACCAACCCCCAAAGTTTCATTCCCGCCAGCCAATCGGAAGTCGCGTCTAGTTTTTCCGCTGGTCTCCGACGCCCGCTCACTGCCGAACGCTGAAAGGTGTTCCGTGTACAGAGTTACGTGCAATTTCACTGAAAATCACATTTCAGCTGACTGTTGTGTTTATTCGACCCGAGCGGCGGACATGCGACGTTTTTCTATGATATCCACTGAGAGCTACGCTATAAACATAAAATTAAATATATCTTAAAATATAAAAATAAATACATTAATATTTGCAAGAAGGAAGAAATCAAATATATATTTAAAACACTGATGACTCTGATGACTCGTAAGAGATAATATAAAGTAGTGTTCATTTAAACCTATGGGTCTTAAAACTGGGTTTACGGCAGGCCCGTTACACGGACAAAGGACCAAAAAAAAATCGGGTAATAAAGGTTCTATTAACACCTAATGATTCCATGTTATGCAGTTTTGTCATTAATATAAAATTTATAACAATAGTGGGCTTCCAAGAAAATTTTCCTTATTTAATTTACTTTTCTAGGTACAGGTACTATAAAATGTTGTCGATATTTTTTTTGACGCTCCGATGGTAGCGATCATAGCTTGTGCACCCATCTTTCCCCACCCAGGAAAAATATTTATATTTTAATATCCGTGTTTGTCTTGTATCTAGGTGTAAAAAACTGAATTTAAGTATTTTATTTTTGTGATTCCTCTGTTGTCTGATGTACTTAGCACAATTATTTTAAGCGACTTATTTCGGAGTCAGGTCAATGTACGTGTTCATTACTCATAATTTAACGTACATTTTGGTTTCCACGTTTTAAAGCCGTTATAAGAGTTTTATAAAATAAAATAATAATTTTAATGTGTTTCTTCTTAATTCTGCATTTAGGGAAATTTCGCCTTTGGTGGATTGCCTCCAGATTGTAAAGGATAGGAATGCTGTAGTCTACCCCCGGTGTTGAATCTAAGTTACGCTGTTTCGGGTAGATATGTATTATCAAATCTTATTCCAATTATATAAATAATATTAATACAAAGCTAAGGTTTATTATTGATCGCTTCCAATGCACAACGGGACCAACGCGTCGGCAATGTCCGCGGGTAAATTTTCTTTTTAATTCGTACCCGGATGATGTTCTGAAAGTTTGTTTGCTATTAAACCGGTTCAAAACATGCAAAGGCATTTCGTAAGACGTCACGTGAAAATCGAGCGCGGCCAATTTGAAAGTTGTTCCGCAAAGAATCATTATTAAAACTTTGACGAGGAAAGGTGACGAGTTCAGATGTTTCCTGTGACGTAAACGCCTTTGTAAATAGATGTGACACGAGAACGATACGAAAATAAACTCCAACTAAGTTAGTTATACATTTATATGTTTATATATATCATTATTGTTCATATCATATGCATGTATTGCGTTCATTTATACAAATATTTGTGTACCTTTATCTTTTTATGTATATAAATTATTTGCACCACTTTATATATATATATATTTATATTTCCGTTTCATATAACGGAAAAATATATATAATGATGTTTGGAAGATTATGCCTACTAGCATTAAGTCCGCCATTTGTACATTTTGTCATATTTTGTGCAATAAAATTAATTGAATAAATAAACTAGTAGTGACCGCAACTTCGTCCGCGTGAGATAATGACTTTGCGGACATCGATAAATGGACCATTCCACTCTGAAAGAATTTTTTAAATCGGACCATCGGTTCCTGAGATTTACGCGTTTAAACGAACAATCAGATTTCAGCGTTATAATATAAGTGCAGATATAGTTAAAACTGACCTTTAAATAATATTTTCTAAAATAAAAATAAAGAAATATTTGACCCGAATAAACCTAAATATAATTTTTAAATATGTATTTAAAAATTATATTTGTGAAGCCTATTTTGTCGGATATCCGTAACATAAGTGCTTCAAGCGATTAACGGGAGATAAGATCAATGTAATATTGTGTGAATTTAATTTTTACTGCATCATCATTCGAGCCATTGGAAGTCCACTCCCTCTTTCTCGGCGAGGATATAGTCCTCGCCGAGGGAGTTTTCGCCGTAACTGCCGCACCGGGCAAGCGTGTTCGCAATCGTAGAGCGCAGCTTTGGCAACGAGGATACTGCTGCTTGTTTTGTATGGATATACCGTCACCTGTCGGTTCTAGTACCTTGGTCGCCTCTTACGACTCCTGGTACAGGAAGAGGTACTTTTCTACTCAGCCGGTACCTCACAGCTGTATGTATGAATTCTAAAATATTGTTAGGAATTAGAGTCAAATTATAAATTAGACTATGACTAATTATATTATCATTGCTGTGTGCGGTTTTCTTGCTAACAAAACCGGTATCTAAGGCCCATAGTACACGGCGTATATTAAACGCGCCGATGACGCGCGTTTCAGAAACGCGCGTTTTCGGCGCCGTGGAAGCTGCTTGTTGCGTACTAGGTACTAGTACGTAAGGTACGTACTTAGGTTACTAGATTGCGTTCGAATTGCGTTTGAAGCGCGTATACGCGCGTCGTCTGCGCGTTTAAAAAACGCCGTGTACTATGGGCCTAACCTTTCAAATAATAGTATAGTTGTAATAGGCTGTTCGTTTTTACCAATTAATGTGTTAAAGTTTATATTGTATCGCTTTAGTCTAACAGCTGTAACTATATTTGATTGTAAAAATAAAAATAAAGATAAAAAAAAAATTTGCCGCCCTAACACCATCACGAAAAAAATATGAACAGAAAAGATAGGTTTGTGAAATATCAAATACTAGCTGTACCCCCGGCTTCGTCCGCCTGGAATAGTATTTTTGGGTACCATACCTCTTTACCTTAACTTATATAAACTTTGAATGTCATGTTTATTTATATCGAATGAATGGCCTGAAAAATAAGTTTCTAGCTTTAAAAATAGCGATACTTCCATACAACTTTTCATCCCCATATGCGTATATAATCCTTATTTTCCTTATAATCCTTATTTCTTAAAGAATAGGCTGTCTTTTCTCAAGGTCTAAAGATTGTCTGTGCTGAATTTCATCAAAATCGGTTGAGAGGTTTAAGCGAGAAAGCATAACAGACAGACAGACAGAGGAACTTTCACATTTATAATATTAGTAAGGATAAAAAACCGCCACGCGCAGTTCAATAAATTCAAAATTATACTATCACCATTTTTTGTTCATTAAAACTTTCGGGCGACTTAAGGAAAATACGGAAAACAAATTAGCCTAATTGGTTGAGCCATTCTCGAGTATTGCAGTTAGCTATATTAATATTTATTTATATAAAATATATTTGTATTTAAATTCCGACCTATTAAATTTAATAATTATTAAAAAACTAATTGCACTGCACGCAATGGTAAAAAGATAAATAAATATTTTTAAAGCCATTAAAAATAGACTTTATGAACTACGAGTAGCCAGTGCCCGCATCTGTACATGATAAAATTAAATACTTAAAACTTACAACACCCAGGCACAGAACAAATACATAGATTCGCCTATATATGTCGGGGATTGAACTCATGATCGACAAATTTGTCTGGCCCGTCAAATCATTGCTTCCCATCTCCAAAAAAGTTCCAACTAATGGTTCAGTTACCTCGCCTCTTTCGACACCTGGTACCGGGAAGGTACTACCCTACACAGCCGGGATCCCACCCCTTTAAAATAGCGTGAAATCCCTTGCTAAACCATCGTGTTAGTATCCCTCTAATTACCCCCAAACGCGGAACTCAACACCGGCCTGGGACGCGGGTCGATCGTAAACACGGTGTACTGCCCGCGAGACTTCGTGGTGGTGTATTAGACACTTTTACTTACCAACTAAACATTAATGACCTTTCACGTTGACATTGGGCCAGTAACAACAGAGGCATTATAAATATAATACTAAAATACATTCATATAACACCCAGTCACAGAACAATCACAAATGTTTATCACATAAATATTTGGTGATGTGTGTTGGTGTGGTCATCATTACAGGCATTAGAAGTCCATTAGAGGCCACTATGATTATAGAATTACAGCCATTAGATGTCTACCGCGACTGACTATCCACAAATACCTCCCCAAGAAAGTGGGGATTTTGCCCATAATTGCCACGCTGGGAAAGTGTGTTGGCAATCGCAGAGCGCAACCCTCACGGTGGGGATGCTGCTGCCTACCCACATCCTATGCACTTGACCTTCACTGTCTCGGATGGATATACCGCCATCTGGTTCAATGAACATTAGGACTAATTTTCCGATAATAGAGGTCACGCGTGTACTGGCTTATGAATGTCGCTTTGCTGGCGATAGGCGAGGTATCACATAAGCAGGTAAAATGATATTCTATTTTATCTTTCATCATCATCATCATACCAACTATTAGAAGTCCACTGCTGGACATAAGTCTCTCCAAGAAAGGAGGTTTTTTGCCCATAATTACTGCGCTGGGCAAGCATGTTGGCAATCGTAGAGCGCAGCTATCGCAACGAGGATGCTGCTGCCCATCCCGGCCCTGTGCATTTGTGCTGCACTGTTGTTGTCGTTTCTGGTACCTTAGTCGCGTCTTACGACACCTGATATACAGGGAGGTACTATTCTACTCCGCCGGTACCTCCGATGGCTAGTATAACGATGATGAAAGATAAAATTGAGCGACATTTTACTTGCTTGCCTTTGTACCTCGCCTATCTCCAGCGACGCGGCAGTCACGAGTCTTACACGCGCGACCTCTAATTTCGGAAAATTAGTTCTAATGTTCATTGAACCTGAAATTTACCTAATCATTAGGTAGCTTCTGTTACAAAGGACCACCAAACAAAACTGTGTTATTTTCTTGGAACCAGTACCTAGTTGGAACTATTGTTGTAACTTTCTTTTGTATTCGTAAAAGAATATTACTTTTATTATGGATTAGCAGTGACCCACGGTTTCATCCACGTCAAATTACAGGTCTTTCATACTAACCTTGCATCCCCGATTTACCCACTCAAAGGACGGTTTTTGAAAAGATATTTCACATGTGCATGTAACTTTCAATGAAAAACTTTTGTACGGAATTTTATTTGTATAAATTCAAAAAGAGCAACGTTTCATACAAACTTGGAACGTTCGCTTCACCTCTTCAGAGGGTGAATTTTCAAAAACCCTTTCTCAGTCCCTTAAATTAAAAAATAAACCCCTGTGTAAAACTTTAAATTCCTATCTCTTATAATTTTGGCTCTGGGTTGATTTATCAGTCAGTCATTAATTAAGTCAGCCAGTCAGTTACTCCTTTTATAAAAACAGACTAGCTTTTCGCCCGCGACGGTGTCCGCACTCTTTGTCGCATCTTCAAGGAAGTCTTGTTATTCTAAATGGATTTCTAAGTTGCTCCCTGACAGCACAAACGTGTGTATTGTATTATACGTTTGAGATCGTGCCGATTCCATAGAGATCAATAATAACTAAGATCTATCCAAAAAAAATATGGTTTCGGGATAAAAAGAGCCTACGTATTACCTCAGACTACCAATATTATTTCTGGTTAATTAATCGCAAAATCGAATCGCAAAAAAAAAATTACTCGCAAGTATCAATTATCCATCCATATTATATTCATTTTAATAAATTTTTATATCATTTATTATACAATCGACTATCTCATGCCTACAACTTTGTAAACAGAAATATCAATTTGATTGATAGTTTGTTATTAAAACCTTATTATGTTTACAATATCATGACTTTCTTTGGCAATTTTTAACATATACAACAGATAAATACATTAATAATTTACTTGGCTAAGCCCGTAAATGCAATGCAAGTTAACCAGCCTAGATTTGAGAAGAAGAAAACTAAAAAATAATAAGTAATTCTTATTAGACTAGCAAGACGAACAATCGTACAGCCCGCGTAAAGTAAACGTCACAGCAGCCTAAATACGCTTGTAATATCACAAAGATATCACTAGCGCATTACCAACCTTGTGACTTGAGGATATTATGCCACATTATCCAGTAATTCATCTGCCTCTCCCACCCTTCAAATCGGAACACAGCAATGTAAACAATGCTATTTGGTGGCAGAAATAGAAGGCAGCCTTTTGTAGGAGGTCCATCTACTTCATGTGAAACTTCACTTTTCAGAAGTTCAATAACTTTCTTATCTGTATTTAAGTATTTAACTGCCAATTTCATAATGAGATTCTACATAAACTTATATCGACAATTGCTTGATTGCAAAAGCGACATCTAAATCTGTCCTGCCTATTTAAAATTAACCGGTAGTACCAACGAGATAGAATAGTACCTCCCTCTGTTTCAGGTGCCGTAAGACGCGATTAAGGTACCGAAAGCGACTAAGGGTGGGGATGCGCAGCAGAACCCTCGTCGTGAAGCTATGCTCTGCGATTGCCACCAAGCCTGCCCAGCGCGGTAGTTATGGGCAAAACTGCCCCTATCATGGAGAGGCCTATAGTGGAGTTTCTATGGCTGATATAATGATGCCTCCGCTCATAATCAAATTGCTTATGAACAGCTTTTGAACTATATATGATGAAACATCCCAATCAATATTTGTGGCAAAATCCCTCGCAATCTTTTAAATTCACATACATACATACATACATACATGCATCACGCGAGTGTTCCATCAGAGTAGGCCGAGACTATAGACCTCCACTTACTACGATTTCAGCATACCTCCCTTGCTTCCCTGACTAGCAGTAGCCCGTTCATAAACGCTCGTTTCCTCCTTGTACTTCAAGCCTGACCCTTCTTTAATATTTCTTTTATATCTAAGTAAGAACGAAGTGTTATTTTAGCGATTCAAATAAACACTTGAATTGTATTTCTACAGATATTACAACATTCGATACAGAGGAGATAACCTCTAAACATGTAAGACATACAATAATGTCTGACAACAACGGAGGGCAATTGGATCAAAATTTAGAATCTAGACAGGCGATATATACGTCGGGTCTCAAAGTACCCATACAGCGGAGACACCGAGCTCTTTGAACCTTGGGAGCTTACAACGGTCAATGACACACTAAACACAGATGTATAGTCCGCGCTACACAAGTTGACAGCTCTGAAATACTTTGAGACACTGCACATAATATGACAAGGCAATTTTTAAAACGTTTTGTCGTATTTGGATGTAAAGTTTCATTAACTTACATAAAAAATTCTCTATTTATAAAGACCACCCTAAATAAATAAATCTTCTATTTGCACAAAAACATGGTTTAAATTATAAATGAGTCTATATTTCACTAGAAAATTGTAACACTAACATGTAAACATTAACAATCTCACATTACATACTCAACATTTCAATAATTATAATAATTATTATATATAGTTGGTAAATATAACTACATTCACTCAAAAAACTCCTTACACATAAAAAACGTTGTTATATAGTCAAACCCTTATTTCTTTTTTAAATACGAAGCTAATAAGCTGTTTTAATTCATTTGGGATCTTGTTACTTATTCTAACGCACATTGCAACAAACTTTTATTATGTTTACATGTTTTCTTTAGACCAAGCGTAGAAAATGGGATCATTACCATCTGCGTCATCAGGTCCGTCAAACTACCGTATATCTACAATGTAAATACCGTTGGGTAGTCTATTTTCAAACTAGTCTGCCAGATCTTAAAACTAGTTTTACTTCAGGTTCATTATTCGAGCCACCAGAAAAGAATTAACAATGATCAAAGTCTTGAGTAACATCTTGTGATTGTTGTTAAAGGGGCCTCTATGGAATAAACCTGCCAGTTGCACCCGCTGTTAGATAGATAAGTAATCTTTATATCTAAAAATTACGTGTCACGATGTTTGTCCTAGATAGACTTCTAAACCCCCTTTTGATAAATTTTCGCTGGCTTATATAGTTTGATCCAACTTAAGAGATAGGATATTTCAAATTAATATATTCCCACATCTTATTAATTGAGTAACAGACATCAAACATCAGAGGAATCACAAATTTACTACTTAAATACATATATTTAACACACAGACACAGAACAAACATAAATATCAACATATAAATATTTGTTCTAGGTAAAGATTGAACCCACGACCTTTGGCGCATAAGACAGGATTTATTATCTACGCCATCGGGCCCGTCATATTTATATTGTTATGTGTTTACCAAGTATTTTTATAACATTTAATAGTCGCGATATTTTTTTCATGATAAACATACGAGTATAAGTATAGGATAGACCGGACAGCGTCCGACGTCAACTTATGTCAGGTTAAATTGCGGTTATATCATCATATTAGCCATTGGAGGTCCACAGCGGACATAGAGGACATAGCTCTCCCCAAGAAACGAGGGCAAGCGTGCTGGTAATCGCAGAGTGCTGCTTTATCGACAAGAAGGCTGCTGTCCATCCCTGCCATGTATAATTGCGCTACACTGCTTCGGATGGATATAATGCCATCTGTCGGTTCTGGTACCGTAATCGCCTCTTACAACACTTGGTACAATGGAGGTACTATTCTACTCACGTCTCAGTGGAATTACTAGTCTATTTTAACCTACTTTTATTATTATGCATTGAAAAATGCAGAATTCTATACAAAATACTAGTATATTTGTGTTACCGGTGCTGGTTCGAACCGGGACTTTTTTTTAAGTGTTTATCTCGTGTGATAATTGTAAGCGTACCCGAGTCTATAGACGCTCGTAACATCACAAGGATATCACGTGCGCGTTGCTAACTTGTCTCTTAAAGAAATGTCACATTACCCAGGCATTCTACGGCCTCTGTCACTCTTCAAACTGGAACACAGCAATGCGGATGTTGCTATTTGACGGAGGAGATAGGAGAGTAAGGTGCCAAAACAGACAACCTTTGCATGAATCTACCTCATGTAAATAATTAAATTTAATGTTTAACATAAACATGAACAACCTGGACGCTAGTGATATCACAAGAACATCACTCGTACGTTGCCAACTTTGTGGCTACAAGAAATTATGTTACATTACCCTATTCCACGGGTTCTGTCACATTTCAAACCGGAACACAGCAATGCGAACACTGCTATATGGCGGTAAAAAAAGGTGAGAGTTCCAATAATTGGGATAAATGAAATAAAGACGTAATTGCGTTTCTCTGTAATAGTGAAAGAAACAACATTTAAAGCCTTTACGGTCTTTTTACAATTAAATCCTATTGATGCGGAACATATCACAATTACATTTTTTCATAAAATGTCACAACCGTCAGTCATGGTCTACTAGATGTCTAATAGCCTTGTCAATAAAACGACAAAGACAAACTTAAGAAAAATGATCGTAAATCAAAGAAGTTTTCTTTACATATATATCTACACAATATAAATAAATTAATTCAATGTCTATTTTAAACTGCTTGATAGTCTGTCGGCTCAACACAGTGGGAATACACCCTAATATTTAATAACCTTAGGTACGTCTGAAATCTAAGGCTCTATTCACGTTAGCAATCCAATATCAGCTAATCCATTCCAAACAACCTTTTTTCTCTCACTCATAAACTGGGGAACCCTTACCTCCGATATTTCGCAATTTATATGTATAAGATGAATACGTTCGCTTGACCTACAGCCTTTCTTATAAAAGCTTAAGCAACCCGAACCTCTATTTGACGAATACGCGTCATACATTCTCGTTATTTTACAGGCTATAGAATTAGGTATCTGAAAAGCACATTCAATTTTCTTTTCTAGGTTTTCAGTATCGTACTGATAAAAAAAATCACGCGCTGTCAAAATAGTTCAGTCGATTCTGAATTCTATGACTTGCAATTAAAGGGTAATGTTGATTGCAGAATTTTGACAATTAAATGTCAAGTTAACGTACAGTAGGCAACAGATCAACGTACCCATATCTGTCAAAATCTTTCAGTCAATTTTAAACTCAATGGTTCGCATTTATCGATTAATATCGATTGAGAAGTTTTTAGCGGTTTAGGTAGGTTGATCAGTTGCTGTGTATACATGTCAGTAATGTAACGTATATATACAAACATAATATTTACAAGAAAAAATAACTCGGGTATTTAGTGAACTCGTTCCGTTTGCTTTTCTATGTTTCCTGTATCTTACAGATAAAAAATATCACGAACATCAAACGAAAAACAAAACTTAAATTAAAAAATCAGTCAAACTTTTTGGTTGATTTTGAATTCTATGATATACTAAAAAAGGTTAATGTTGATTGTGAACTTTTGACAATTAAATGAAAATATGTGTAAAGATAATATTTGCTAGAAAATAATCTACTTAAGTCAGTCTTCCCCCTCGAAGCCTTTGGCTTGACAACTTGAATTTTTTCCAGTTAATATAATCTTTAGTTAAAATTCATTTATAAATACCCATATATATATTTCTTATCGCGTATAGATAGATATTTTTATGAAAGTATTTAAACCGCTATCAGTAAATTTTAGACTCTTGGGTTCAGGAAATCAAAAAAAAAAATATGTTCGAAAAGACCAGATCAGAAACATCCTATATCATTTCGCGAAAATGCGCTCACCAGTTAAATGTCAAAGATACAGTCAAAGACATCGCCAAAGAAGGGAACGATTTTATTGTAAAAATTACTAAAACTAATTTCTAAACATTAAACTTGAAACATATATTTCAATAAAAAAACCCAACCTCTAGCCTTGAAAACATACTACCACCATCTTGTCATCTCACAATTAGATATTGCCTTAATCAAATAAAATAAATTACAAATTCACATAAGACCATATACGTTGACCTGACTTCGAGATAAATAGCTCAATGTGTTACGGATATCAGACAACAGAGAAATTGCAAATATCATACTCAAATACATATATTTAACACCTAGACATAGATTAAATACATTCACACCTTTGGTGCAAAAAATAGGATTACTACCAATTTCGCTATCATGTCTGCCAAATATTTTAACTAACTCAAAAATTTCTTGTAGAAGCCCACAAAGGCATTAGCAGCGGAAGCGAATTCGACAAGAAAGAGGTTCATAAATAAAAAAATGTGAAATGGAAACAATTTATGGTTTCCATTTTAGTAATGAAATTATGCTAATAACGATCGCATTCCACTCTCGGAGATAGGGCCGGGCCACCTCTGCAATGCATGCTATTTTAAAAATTATGGCCAAAATTATTACTAAGAATATCAAGACTCATCTATACCTACATATAAATAGAACTAGAGTGTTTTTTATTAATTTTAATATTCAAATAACCGCTTTCTATTAAATGTATATAAATGTACATATAGCATACATATGAAAATATTTCTTTTTTTACAATATTTGTCTGGACTGATTTGGTCCGAACTTTGGCAGATAGCTTATGTAATAATGAGTAACTAATGTTACATTACATCATTATACCATCTATTGAAAGTCCACTGCTGGACGTATCTTCAACGCCTCTTTAAAAAAGAAGGTTTTATTCCCCATATTTTTCACGCTGGGCAAGCGTGTTAGCAATGGCATAGTGCAGGTTTCGCGACAGGGATGCTGTTTCCCACCCCCGCTCTAAGCATTTGTGCTACACTGTTTCGGATGTATATACCGCCATTTGTCGGTTCCGGTACCTCTTACAGGGGGAGGTACTACTCTACTCTGCCGGTACCACACGGTACTACGCTACGAATAATGAATGGAGTAACAATCAAAAATGTGGCAAAACGGACGAAAAATATACGTTTTGAGTAGAATATGCTGCCTAAAGTCACTATAACACGCGGAGGAAGTCGCGGGCACAGCTAGTAAATTATAAATCGCAAGAAACTCGTGATAACAGTATTACGGATAAATCAAATGGTTAATTCGTCACTAAATAATACAAAACAAAGCCACTGTGTCTGTCCGTCCGTATCTATGCTAAGATCTTTAACACTACGCAACGGCTTTTGATGCAGTTTATTTTAAATAGATAGAGTAGTTCAAGAGGAAGGCTTAATGTATAATACATTCACAATAATGTAGAAAAACACTAATTCTTACATTGCAAACGCTGACTGCACCCGGCAATAGATCAAAACAATGAACTATTGTATTCTACACCTTTAAAAGTCCGCGATGGCATATGTCTATCTCTTCGGGACAACTCACTATAACCATTTTTTATCCTTTAACAAGATATTATACAAATTGTAATTAATTATTATTTACGAAGCGATTTTAAGGAATGCAGTATTAATCCTTATGTAATTAAATACATTGTTGACGAGCTAGATGGCGCAGATAGCAGTGATCCTATTTTATGTGCCAAGGGCAGTAGGGTTCATCCCTATTCAAAAATATCTATAGAAAAATATTTATATATCGTCATTTGTGTTTGTTCTGTCTGTGTTAAATATATGTATTTAAATGTTATATTTGTAATTCTTCTATTGACTGATGTCCGTATCACAAATGCTTTAAGCAACTAACCACGGGGTGCGAACATTGTTATTGTATTATTGAGCATTTAAAATAGATGAATATTGCACTATATAGCATGTTATTTAAAAAAGTATTTTCAAAGATATTACAGGATTAAAATACGGGACACTTGTATAAAATAAAGAGCTTTTACTACTTCTCCACTTTTCCCGCGTCGAATTGTGCATTCATCCGTTTCCGCAATTTCCGTGATAAAAAGCGGTATATTTAAATATATAAAGCGATATGTAACAAATGCCATCTATATCTAAAAATCACCTGGCCTCGCGGACATTAAAAAAGAATAAGCTTAATGATGCCTTCAAGGGTAATTTCTTCTATTCGTAATGGCAATCGAGTAACGAAAAAATTAATATTATTTAAAGGATTCGGGCCCGTTGCCGCATTCGGTTGGTTCCTATCTTGTACACCAAGGGTAATGGATTCGATCTCCACCCAAAAAAAATCTCTGTGTCAAATGTTATATACCTATATGGGTGCCGTGATGTACCGACAGAGTAGAATAGTACCTCCCTCTGTACCAAGTGTCGTAAGAGGGTACTAAGGTACCAAAACCGACAGATGGCGTTATATCCATCTAAAACATTGCAGCTCAAATTCACAGGGCGGGGATGGGCAGCAGCATCCCTGTTGCGTAAGCTGCGCTCTGCAATTGCCAACACGCTTGCCCAGCACGGCAATTATGGGCAACATTCCCCCTTTCTTGGAGAGACCTATGTCCAGCTGTGGACTTTCAATGGCTATGATGATAATGATACCTACATAACTTGTTCACCTATTGTCTGTGGTCCTTATCAACAATGTTTTGAGCGATTCTTCAAGAGTCAGACTAATGTATGAGACATTGGGTGAATTTTTATTTCCTTCTTACAATGTTTTTTCTGTTTTATTGTTACATCAGGTCGACAATGCAAATAATTCGTATGATAGCAACATAATGTCACAAGAATATCACTAACACGTTGCCAAACTTGTGACTTGAAGATATTATGCAACATTACCTAGTAATTTCACTCTCTCTATTCTCTCTTTCACTCCCTTTCAACTTGAACACAGAAACAAAAAACACTGCTATATGGCAGTTATAAGTAAGAGTCAGATACCAATGCAGCTAATCTAAGTAAGAGGTCGACCTCAAGTAAAATGACTGTTGGATCACTTAAATCATTTTTTTGTATAGATATGTCTCCCAAATGAGAACACGAGTTAACAAATTATGTACAGCCCCTATCATTAAAGATAATAAATAATAAGAACACCGCAATGAAATAAATATCATGAATGTATCTCACACAATATGTAGTAAAGGGTTGAACAATACGATCGTTTAACTCTCAAATCGGCTCGAGATAGACCTCGAGTCGCTCGGGGGTGTGCCCTCCCCCCAGCCCACTCCACTCTCTCTAACTCCTCACCGTTGGGCTCGACGCCCTTAGTTGTAGGTCACGTGGACCGCCTGCGTCAACTTTGACGTCATTCCTCGTCCTTTGGTCCGCGGCTTTGGTGGAAGAGAAGCGGAATTCAACCCTTATGATCGCTAGTCTTGTTACATAGTGCTTATATAAGGTCCAAAGGTATAAGGTAAATACACTGTACTATATACAACTACTCCGATCACAAAATTTTAATACGCAAGACCAACCGCCAGATGTCGCTAGAAGCACTACGCAATCTCATGTCCAGACTCATAATATTTTTATACGAATATGAGTCACTCATATCAATATAAAATTGCTCAAATTTTCAATTAATATATATTCCTAAAAATAAATCATAAAGACACTACTACACAAGACATAGATGGCGCTAGTAACATATCAGTAATAAACCACTGAACGCGATACAAATTATGAATAACACAAAACAATGAATAAATAGATTCCCACATCTCATACATTAAACTGAATTCGTAGACCTCCCTAAAATGGGGGAATTCGCCCATAATTGCCGCGCTGGGCGAGCATGTTGGCAATCGCAGAGCGTAGCTTTGCCACAGAAATGTTGCTGCGCAGACCCGCCCTTTCGCATTGGAGCTTCTCTGTTTCGGATGGATATATCGCCATCTGTCGGTTCCGGTACCTCAGTCGCCTCTTATAACACCTGATACAGAGGGAGGTACTATTCTACTCCGCCGGTACCTCACGCCCCGGTTTTAACGCTACCCAATGTATTCAATGTATGAAATGTAGGATGCATTTATTAATTATTCAAAATTCTACAGAATCCCTGAATATGCCTGTAACCACTCGCTCAGAACAAAACCTACATTTATCTAAAATAAAGGAGGCAGAGGGGAACTGCGCGCGACCGATATCAAACAAAGCCCGCCCTACTTGCCACCCGCTTCTTATGGTTCCCTGGCTGTCTCAAAGAATCCTTACAACAACAAAAAATAACCGAACACAGAGAAATTTCCGTTACGAAGGAAACAGCGGTTAGCGGCTTTCAGGTATTAAAAAATATATACACGTAAAAATACACACGTGTCACGGTGTTCATTTTCGCCTTCCGAACTTACCGATCATCATATCAGCCACAAGACGTCCACTGGTATCTATAATATACTTTTTTTTCCTTTTTTCCTACAACATCTCATACATTGACCCGAATTCGTGGTAAGTCGCTTAAAGCACTTGTGTTACGGACGCCAGACATCAGAGGAATCACAAATATACTACTTAAAAACATATATTTAACACCTAGACACAGACCAAACACATATCATAATATAAATATGTATTTATGTATATATATTTATATTCAGTAGGTATGATAATTGATTAAAAAGTATATTTGATACTGCTAAGTGGCCAGGGTGTTCATTTCTTATATTTGACAGAATAAAATGCCGAGTAGAAATTATTAATATAACACAAGTGAGTTCGCCGGTTCAGCTAGTGCATATACTTTTAGTGCATCTTGCATCGCCCCGCGGTAAAATCCGCTTAGATCCCGACATATAAAATACCAAATATAATAATAATAATATACTCTTTATTGTACCTACTATTCCAATAAAAACAACAAACATGGAATAGTAGGTACAAGAGGCGGCCTTATCGCTAAATGCAATTTCTTACAGGCAACCTTTGGATATAAATAATGTTAAAGCTGGTGAAAGTTTGAGGTGCATTTAGTACATACATACATAATAATAAACATACATATATACATAAAATAAACATACATTTAAATACATATAAGTTACAGAACAAGGAAAGTGACAGAATCAAAAAGCAAAATCAAAGTGACAGATAATACTCCTTCACCATTCTCTTAAAAATAGGAAGAGAACGAGCAGATCTCACTTGAAAGGGGAGCGCATTCCACAAACGAACAGCTTGAACTGTAAAGGATTTGCTATAGAAGCTTGTAGAATGCAGAGGCATTTTGAGTGATAAATTCTCTGACGACCTTAGGGATTTTTCATGGCTGTCTCCAAGGAACACTCAGCGACTTTTAAGATAAGTAGGAGGGAAAAGACAGAATAATAGCTAATATAAGGATAAAATAAATAATTTTTTTTTATTTCACATATTTACATTGTACTGACTTCAAGATAAGTCGCTTAAAGCACTTGTATTTCGGACATCAGACAACAGAGGAATCACAGATATAATACGTCAATATATATTTAACAACCAGACACAGAACAAACAAAATAATGCATAATATAAATATTTGTCTTGGGTGGGGATCGCATCGATCCCTCAAGGTAAGATCATCACAATCTGCTTTATCTGGCCCGTCAACAATGTAACTCATGTTACTCAGGTTACTTAGTTTTGTGATTGTTTTGTGTAAATCTTGCTTCGTTATACCAGCCATTGGATGTCTACTGCTGGAAGTAGGCCTCCCCAAGAAAAGAGGCTTTTTAGAAGGCGCTTTAATTATATGGCTTTTAAATTGCCATGCTGGGCAAGCGTGTTGGTAATCGCAGAGCGCAGCTTTCGCAACGGGGATGCTGCTTCCCATCCTCGCTGCGTGCATTTGAACTGTTTCGGGTGGATATACCGCCGTCCGTCAGTTCAGGTACCTTAGTCGCCTCTTACGACACCTGGGTACTACTGGGTACTAGGATGTACTATTAAACTCTGCCGATACCTCACGGCAGGGCAAATCTTGCTTACACTGTTTCATATCGCGATCGGAACTAAGTAATAACACAAATGACTACTAACTCACAAGTAATATCCGCCATAAATACATTGTAGTATTGTAGGTGAAGGAATATTATCTGTCAGTTTGATTTTGCTTTTTGATTCTGTCACTTTCCTTGTCTGTAACTTTATCTTTTATATGTATTTGAATATATGTGTATTCTATGTATATATGTATGTTTATTATTATGTATATATGTACTAAATGGACCTCAAACTTCCACCAGCTTTAACATTATTTCTATCCAAAGGTTGCCTGTAAGAAATTGCATTTAGCGATAAGGCCGCCTCTTGTACCTACTATTCCATGTTTTTGGGATGTTCTTGCGTTGTTTTCATTGGTGTACAATAAAGAGTATATTATTATTATTATTGTATATTCGATTTACAAAAGTCTATGATACGAGGTATTTTATGGAGCGCTTGAGGTACATGTAGAGTGGTATATCCGTCCGACACAATGTATCTGATCTGCAACAGAGTGGCAATGGGCACGAAGCTACGCCCTACGATGTTTCTATATTATGAAGTCAGCAAATAAAACATATGGTCTGCTTGACGGTAATCGTGATCACAGCCTTTAAACACTCGTCTATATCACTAGCGTGTAGCTATATCACTAGCGTGTAGCTATATCACTAGCGTGTAGCTATATCACTAGGGTGTAGCTATATCACTAGCCAACCCTATGAACTGAAGATACTATTGTCACATATACCCAGTAATCTCGCTACCTATCTGACCCTTCAAACCGGAACACAGCAATGCGAATACGTGAGAGTGAGGTATTAATTTAGCAGCCTTTGTAAGAGGTCTACCTGTATAGGCCACACACCGGCCCTGAAATACAAGGGCCATAATAATAATGTCCAGTGTACGCCAACGCCAAAAAGTGGACATCCACAGCTGGTTGGAGGATGATTAAAATCCATTAATAAGCGACAATTTTGCACGCACCATTTAAAAACATAATATCGAAAGCAAACATTCGTTCTTTACAAGTCTGTAAATTGCTACGACAGCGCTACGTAAATTAATAGTCGCTACGGCACACGCATATTCGTAATTTGGCCTGACAAGGCGGCTACGATGGTACACCGGACGGGGGCTCGCCTTACTCACGCAAGATCCTCGATTCAATCTGCAATTTTCTGTGATTGCAGGTTAGAATACGTATATATTTGTTTATTAAAACTAGGCGCGCCTTGTAGACAAATCACCATCAGTCATTGGCCATATTGGAAGTCAACTGCAGGACTTAGGCCTCCCCAAATAAGGGGCATTACCTTAGTCGCCTCTTAAGACACCTAGTACAAAGGGAAGCACAATTTTAATTTGCCGGTACCTCACAACTAAGTAATATATAAAAAATACGTCCACTGAACATAGCTGGGATCGAACCTACGTCTTCTCGTACTCGGGACTGCACTACCGTTGTGCTACCGAGACTTTAAATACATGTCGACGTCTTTTTCTAGTGTTCTTTTTGTGCTGAGAAATTACCTGAAACATTGAAGAAATGACGCTGATTTCCAGCCCATATATGTCCCCCCAAGAGTTTTCAAAAATGACTTATGAGACGCGCATTCAGGAGTAAAATCGTTTGTCTACTATCCACCTTATGAGTGGACGTCTCACGTTGCGATTGCCTGTTCCCAATCTTAGTATGGTATATATTGAAATATCTAAAGAGAACATTTCAAAGGAACGAAATTTATAAAGAATAAAAATGAATTCTTTTCAGCGTAAGTAGTTGCCTTAATATATTTTCAATATCCGGATTAATAAATTCCCTATTTTAATACGTTCATTGGAAGTTTCTGTCAGAGAATATTAAGTAGTCAAAGTAAAAGGAATTTAAGTATAGTCGATAAATGTATTTAATGTGGGAATGAATATATTAAAGAGGGTCTATTAAACTTTATGATTCTAGTGAATTACATTCTATTAATAAATAAAGTCCACGATTATGAAAAATCTCTATCTCGTTATGTAGAGAAATTTTCACGGTATGTGTTTTTTATGATCTTTTATTTTTGCTTACGGTTTACAGTTTGATTAAACTTAAGAAATAGGATAGTTTATATCTCCTAGTCTCAATATTTTTTTCATAATAAACATATAAGTATAGTTACATATACGTTATATCCATCCGAGACAGTGTAGCTCTAATGCACAGGGTAGGGATGGGCAGCATCGTTCCCACCGCGAAAGCTGCACTTTGCGATTGTCAACACGCTTGCCCAGCGTCCTTTCTTAGGGAAGCCTTTGTCCAGCAGTGATGGATGTCCACTTCTGGACATATGCTGGCATGATGATGATGACATATTTTTTATTACTATATTTACATTTTTATCAAATATATACTGCGATTACTCTGTTGTCTGGCGACCATCACACAAGTGCTTTAAGCGACTTGAATTGACCACAAAGTCAGGTCAATGTATAAGATGCTTTGAGATTTTATTGTATATATGTCGTAAGATACGAATGAAACGTACTAGAACCGATAGATGGCGGCATATCTATCCACACAGGAATAACTCAAATGCAATTGGATAGTAGGCAATAGGCAGAAGCATTCTCCCTTTGATTACCAGTACGCCTGCCCAACATGCAAATTTAAGAGGGCATTCCCGAAATGGTGAGAAGTGACGTCTTACGTCTGATATGATGATGATGGCAATGATATATTTTTTTAAAAACAGCTAGACAAACAAGCATTCAATCAGCGTGTAAGTAATATCACATGGACCGTCTGACCAGTAATATATATATATTACTGGTCAGACAGATATCACTTGGAGAGATCAATATTCAGCTGTGAATGTCCTACATTCCATACGACAGTGATGATAGAATCATTGATGTAATACCCGTTTCAGGTATTTCGGCTTATGACATTCTGTCATTCTGTTAACTATATATCAGAGCACATAGTGATGTCAGAAGTTGTAATACCTGAAAACGGGGTTAACGACCCGTCACAGCATTTTAGAGGAACGAAGTACGCGCAAAATCTAATCCCAGAATGAAATCATAGTGTATTGAAGAAAGTTCCCTCACGTTTGATTATCGGAAAACGGTCGGTGGCTTTGGCAGAAAAACGTATCCGAAAAACTCTCTTACGCAACACAACAGCGTTATGAATACACAAAATGTATATCGTTACTTATTAAGATAATTTCATAGAATATAAAGACCTTATAAATAATGATACATCAGAGAGATATATATATATATATATCAGCCTGCGTAGCAATCGCACTGAATCCACTGCTGCTGCATAGGCAATTGCAATGCATTTACAGAGCGCAGCATCCGCGACGGGGATACTGCTCCATCCTCACCCTATACATTTGAGATACACTGTTTCGGATAGGTATACCGCCATCTGTCGGTTCTGGTACCTTAGTCACCTCTAACGACGCCTGGTACAGGGGGAGGTACTTTACTACTCATCCGGTACCCCACGACACTGAACGAATAATATCAATTAACAATGAAGGTTAAAACATAACCATAAAGAAGACAAAAAGACAAATACTTTTTTTAAACACAGCCGATTCTACTTTTTGTGCCCTGCCATTTAGAGCCCCTACGTTAATGAGGTCATTATGGAACGAAAAAAGGAACAGACCCGCTTACTTATTTATATTTCTGGAAAGATCATTACTGGCATTCATGACATCTCACTAGGTTTTATCCCGAGTCTTGGTCGCGTTTGGCTTATTTCACTAGAATAAAATTATTTTTCAGGATTAAATTTATACACATGCCAATCATCATACCAGCCATTGGAAGTCCACTGCTGGACATAGACCTTCCTAAGAAAGTAGGAATTTGCCCATAAATGCCGCGCTGGGCAAGCGTGTTGACAATCGAAGAGCGCATCTTTCGCGACGTGGAGGCTGTTTTTCATCACCGCCCTGTACATTTGAGCTACACTGTCCACCATCTGTCGGTTCTGGTACCTAAGTCGCCTCTAACGACACCTGATAGAGGGGAAGGTACTATTATTATCTATCTCACACGGAGAAACTAAAATAGTACTTTTTCTTTTGTATTTCACGCAAGCGAAGCCTTGGGTAAATGCTAGTGTATTATAATCGTACTCTTCTAGACACTTATGATGGCATTTGCATGATGTTATGTGAAAAAAGCACATACTAACTAGCTATTCGGGACTCCAAGATCTACAACTTTACCAATTAAAACTTCAACAAATAATTACAGCGAACACCACAGCTAACGGCTTTCTATTCAGTAAATATGCCCAACTATTGAAGAAGCCACGTTATTAATTCAATTTAATCTCAAGTATTTCGGCCAACAATTTTATTTAAATGAAGTTTAATATCGATGCTCGTTAGCGTCTAAAAGAGATGAGTGCGAAATGACATTTAAAAAGGTCGTACAAATCGTTGGCCCTTTTTTCTAAACACTCATAAACCACTAAATAGTAACATTCAGAAACCATAGACAAGATTTTTTTTATTATATACTGCACATGAAACTTTTACATACTTATTTATACATAGCCGTGTTGTACCGACAGTAACGAATAGTACACGCAAAACAGTGCCGCTCTAATGCACAAGGTGGGGGTGGGAAGGGACATCCCCGTCGCGAAAGCGCGGCCATTATGGGCAAAATGTCCCCTGTCTTGGAGAGGGCAATGTCCAGCAGTGGATTTTAGTGGCTGGTATGATAATTATATTTTTTTTCATGATTAACATATAAATATAGTTAAGAGGACGTATTTTGGGTTAGCGTGTAGATTTATATATCCTACTATAAAAACGCGAAAGATTGTATGTATAATTATTACTCTTTCATTCGTTAGAACAACTTAACAGACCTGGGTGAAATTTGGCTCAGAGATCACTGATAGTCAATAATAACACAGGCAAAATGTAATTTTCTCCAATTAAGTCATAAAAGCGAAATCACATAAAAATTGGCTCTCATCTAAATTAATGACCCAATAAAAAAAATCTGTCTCATATAAAGTCCCACTGCCCACATGTTTATCACTAGCACTCATAGATCCAACAACACTCAATAATGCCACGTAATCGAAGCCACAGGCAACGATTAGTCTTACTGCCAAACATTTCAAACACGAGTCATATTACGTTCGCTATCACAGAACCGCCACACGAGGTTCGGAGTCCGGCTATAATTGGACATATTGATTCCGTCTGCCCGGCCGGCTGATGATTGATCTAGAATTCTAGACACAGCGCGCTATAAGTCGACAGTTGCATTGGCTCGTTCGATTGATATTTCATATCAATATCGAAGTCCTATGAATTATAAGAAGAGCCAATATGAATATTATCTGCGAATTCGTCATCGCAGATGCATAAATAGCACATATTTGTAAAGAAATTAGTTCTTTAATTATCTATGGGCCTATCTATGAATAGAGGGCGCGACTGACAGTGCCAACTTAATGACGTTTTTAAAATATGGTGATAGGGTAGATAAATAAAAATTAATAAAAAGTTGACTAATTGTGTAATAAAGGAATCGACTAGCTAATTTTTAAATAGTAGCTAAAATTAATAAACTTTAAATGTCGTTTCTTTGTATTTTCAGAGCAACACGTTTATTATTACAAGATTCCTAGATCACTATCGAATTGTCTTATATATTTTTAAACATAATTTAATTTGGTATGATTATTCTTTCTACTTATACCGTATTAGTGTTATGTATTTTATTTCAAGTTCAACTACGTTCAGCTTATTCATTTATATACAGTAAAACACAGTTGCGTAATAATAGTAAAAAAGTAGCATAAATCGTTATTACGATAAAAATAATATGCCAGAAAAAATTATGTCTATCTATCTCGTTATGCCAAATTCAATTAGGTAAAATAGAACACTCATCAAGTCAATTCCAGGTGATCAGTCCAGTGCGCATGATTGAAACGTACAAAATATATTTACAACGAATTTTCTGTTACTAATTCAACTCGATAATTATAATTAATACAACGGCACAAATCGTTATATAATTACCCTGTCATTCAAAGAACGAAATCTGTCCAATAATGGATTGTTTTAAAGACGCACGAAATATCACCTGGATATCACTAGCGCGTTGCCAGCGTTGTGACTTAAAGATAATAATAAATTTCCACAACGTCTCATACTCGTACATTAACTTGACTTCGTGATAAGTCGCTTAAAGGACTTGTGTTACGGATACCAGATAACAGAGGAATCAGAAATATATAATACTTGAATTCATATTTTTAACACCCAGACACAGGACAAATACAAATCTCATCATATAAAGAGATGCCCTGGGTAAGGATCGAACCCACGAGCTTTGGCGCTCAAGAAAGGCAATCAGGCCTAAAATATGCAATGCGAACTCTGCTATTTAGCGATAGAAATAGGTAAGTAAGACGACCTTTGTAACAGGTCTACCTCTAGTAGATAATATATCCTACTCTACCAGATGTCGACTCAGGTACTGAAACAGCGGAGCTTAAATACTACAGGGTAAGGATGGACGAAGAACAGCCTCGTCGCGAAATTGCGCTCAGCGGTTCACGCCTGTACAGCACGGCTAGTATGAACAAAAATCCCCCCATTCTGGGAAGGCCAACAGTGGACTTTCTATGGCTAATATTATGAGGATGCCTTCACTACTCATAATACAATTGCTTTATAACGGCTTTAAAACGCTGTTTTGTTCGACATTTTGATAATAACCAATTGCTCTAACATCTTTTGTCAATCGTAAGTAAAAAACTACTTTTATTATGTGAAGGTCGACGACGTTGTCGGTAGACGTGAGTATCAAAGCACGCTGACCAAATCGGAGGCGTTTACAAAAGATGTTTGATCAGACATATGCTATACTCGTTCACGCATAAAAAGATACGATTAATGTAGAAGAAAACAATTTGGTTCGATTAAATGGAAAACAATCCATTGGAAAATACATTTTCCCTATAGAATGTTTACATCCATATACCGTGTATGTAAACAGGAAAAGCTTTATAGTAAACTAGCTGTGCCCGCAACTTCGTCCGCGTGGAATAGTTTTTTTGAGTAACATACCTCTTTACCATAACCTATATAAACTTTGAATGTCATGTTTATTTATATCGAATGAATGGCCTGAAAAATAAGTTTCAAGTTTCTAGCTCTAAAAATAGCTATACTTCCATAAAAAAAATTATCCCTCTTTTCAACCCCTTACAACCCTTATTTCGAATTTAAAAATAGGCTATGTCCTTTCTCACGGTCTAAAGATTGTCTATACCAAATTTTATTAAAATTGGTTGAGAGGTTTAAGCGAGAAAGCGTAACAGACAGACCGACAGACAGAGTTACTTTCACATTTATAATATTAGTAAGAATAATAGGCGTAATCTAAGTATATTGCATTATGAAAATCAGAGAAAACTCACACAAAATAATATTTTGTATTTGTGAGAAATTTAGCTGTGAGGAACCTGCAAAGTGAAACAGTTCATCCAATTGTACCTGGTGTCGTGAGATTTTGCCTCTTATAGTGGATTCGACAGATGGCGGTATTCATTCGAAAGCGTATAACTCATATGCGATACAGCTAGGATATATGGCTATATACACGTCGCGAAACTTTGCGTTTTGATTGTCATCACGTTTACCCATCATTGAAGTTAAGTTTGTATGTAATTACTAGCACCACCCCGTGGTTTTACTTGCGTAAAGTTGTTGCACTAGTATCAAAATATACTCCGCTGGTATTGGTCCTAGCGTGATGTGACCTTTCTCGATAGGTGCTGAATTTTTAAGATTTCATAATTTCAGTCAACCAGCTTCTCCTTTTATATATATAGATGACATTCTACTACCTTATTACTAAGGCCTTGCCTTATGTTTATCATACGAGCCATAAAAAGTCCACTGTTGGACATAGGCCTCCCCAAGAAAGGTATGTTGTCCATAATTGCCGCGCTAGGCAAGCGTATTGGCAATCGCAAACGCAACTTTTGCGACGCTGCTGCCCATCCCTACCCTGTACCTTTGAGCTGACGTTTTTGAAAGGATAAACCACCATCTGTCGGTTTTGATACCTTAGTCACTTACGATAATCCCTCCGCCGGTACCTCACGATGCCGGAGCCTTGCCTTGCCTTATAACTAAATAGAGCTGTGCTCGGGACTTATTACGCGATGGAAATAGGAATGAAGAATGAAATAGCCCGGCAAAATAGCAAGTTGAAAAGACTCTTGCCCAAATAGCAAATAAAACTGATGACTAATTGAGCTGTAAGATATGTTAAAAGACTACGCAAATGCGCACAAAGAGCAGCGTAGGATATCCACTCACAAAGTGGATAGATGGTCTGACTAGAATCCGAGGGCTGCGATGGACGCAGGTCGCATACAACCGGTCCCATACGAAATCTCTTGAGGAGGTGTAAGTCCCGGAGTGAATACCTTACGACCCATATGAAGGTGAGAAAAGAAAATCAGTGACGTTAAAGTCTCATAAGAATTACTTTGGTAATATTGTAATATGAAGTCAGAAAATAAGCATACGGTCCGCTTGATAGTAAACATGACCCGCAACCCTCACTTCACTGCGTCTCTCACATATCAAACCGGAACACAACAATGCGAACACTGCTATTTGGCGGTAGAAATAGGTGATAGTGAGGTATTGATGCAGGCGACCTTTGTATGAGGTCTACCTCATGTATACTACAATCCTCGGTATCAACAAAAGTCGAAGATAATGAGTATGAATTGAAATATCCGAATTTAAATCGATTGAAAGCTTCCGTAGTCGAATCGGATTACTCGTTAAGGCCCAATTAACAGCAGTGATTGGAGCCTGTACTAATTATAGACGCACTGCTTCCTATTATCGAACATCTTCCTGCAGACTAATCAATCTCTCCCGTTGTAATATACGTCTTGGCTATTTATTTATTTATTGAACTTTACTGCACAAAATATTACAAAATGTACAAATGGCGGACTTAATGGAAATATAAAAAATAAACGCAATAAATACATATGATATAAAAATATATATGAAATAACGTACATCAGAAATCGGGTTATAAAATTAGAGAAGCGGCATCAGTAAATAAAGTACGGAGACAGCGTTTCAGGATGAATTTGTTTGGGGATTGCTTAATATTCAACGGAAGCTCATTCCAGAGTCGTATAGCTGTCACTGTAAAAGAGTCTGTCAAAAAACTAGAGTGTTAAGAAAAAGTTAAGAGCGAGTATTAGAAGAATGGAGATTACGTTCGTGAGAGGAAAATAGGAATTGGAATCTGTCCTTTAAGTAAGTTGGTGCGTACGGCAACAAGTATTGAAAAGAATATGGTAAGAACTCGAATTTTGCGACGTTCACGAATAGGAAGCCAGCCGAGGAATATCAGATGGGTTAAAAGTATCACAAATATTTTCTATACTAATATTTTAAATAGGAAAGATTTTATATCAGTCAGTCAGCCGGCGTCTTTTTATATATATATAGCTAAATAAATAAATTCCTACAACATCTCATACATTGACCTGACTCTGAAATAAGTCGCTTAAAGCACTTGAAGCACTTAAATACATATATTTAACACCCAAGCACAGAACTAAATACAAATATCATCATATAAATATTTGCTCTGGGTAGGAATCGATCCCGCGACCGTTGGCGTACAAGACAGAATCACTACCATCTTCGCCATCGGGCCCGTCATCACTACATGCCATCATTATAGTTATATGAGTATAACATTTATCTTATTTGACGTTTTGCTTACAATGCGTTAATCGTTCTCAAGGTTAAATTAACCTCGTTTTAAACCTATATAAAATAGTTCAATAATTAGTAGTAGGTTCATCATATCAGTCATTGGAAGTCCACTGCTGTGTGTAGACTTCCCCAATAAAGGGAGAACTTTGCACATAATTGCCACGCGGGGAAACCGTGTTGGCAATCTCAAAACGCAGCTTTCGTTACGGGGATGCTGCTGCCCATCCCCATCCTATGCATTCAAGCTACACTATCTGGGATGGATGTACCACCATCTGTCGGTTGCGGTACCTCAGTCAGTAAAGGAAGTACTATTCTTCTCTACTGGTACCCCACGGTTAGTCTTCCGGTACCTCAGGGCGATTAGACTAATAGATTATGAGTAGTAAATGTTAGAAAATATCAACTAATATAATAAACAAATACGTTATACATACAATAGACAGCAATCACCCAACCACTTCGTATTCAACACTCGTAGCCATTCCACAACGTATCCTCCCATGTTTTACTTGAATAATCCATATTTCGCTTCGTACAAACATAAATATCTATTTACTCATGCATCATATAGAAAACAGGGATGATTCCGCGCGCCGGGCTAAAAATATCACGCGGCGAGCCGCAATGAAGTACGGTGAGGCGAGAGCAAAAAGCAAAATTCGGACGCGCCACATAGAGCGGCTGGAAAACCGGGTTGAGAGCACTTGAGGGCTGTCGCACAGTAAAATACAACTCCTTCGCCCCTCATTTAATTCTCATACTCTCCATTTAATAAGTCGTCACAACACAACATCTCACACATTGCTCGACACCGGGATAAAAACACTCGTGTTACGGATGTCAGATAATATAATCCCCTAACATTTAGTCCCAGATACAGAACAAACAGAAATATTCATCACATATATATTTGTCATGTCTGGGTGTATTTAACCCACGACTTTTGGCGTACAAGATAGGATCACTAGCATCTGCACCATCAGGCCAGTCGTACGTATTGGTTTGGTTAAAAAATATTTTTATCAAGTGTGTGTGATATACTCAAACGAAAATAAGCACTACAAAGTATAAAGCAATGTCACTGTCCGCTGTCTGTCTATCCCTTTGTATGATTAGATCTTTTAAAGAACCGTCGTTATATCAACTTTCATAACTCAGTTGTGAACTCTGCACCCAGCATCTAAAGAAACGGTTTCAGATGGACGAGATCTCGCCTGGCTCTTAAAGGAATAAGCATCCATTCCGAACGATTCCAGTGGTCATAAATAACGCCGATACTGCTATAAAGTACATTACAATGCCCTGTATCGGTTTTCAGATTTATGACATTCCAAGGCAAATAAATAGACGCGGGATGGCCTTCGTAACGTTTATTGACTCAAACAAGGCGATGTCATTACCTCACTTTGAATGGGAAATATTAATTAGGTTTATTAGCAACGAATGACAGCGCAATTTTAAAATTTTTGTCTTTTTAAAAAAATATATAGCAGATACCCGCAATCGTACTCACTTTCATACAAACTATGCACTCCCCTTTTACCCCCTTAAGGAATAAAATTAAAAAATATATTTTACGCGTGTTTTAATGAAGCACCTTTATACTGCAAATCTATCTATATCTATCAAAAACAGCAGAGTTGAAACTCTAACACTAACATTGCACTCCCACTTTACTTCTATTTAATAATCAATATATAATTCTCAACTCTCAATAATCTTTTCTAAGTGCTTCCCTACGTTATAAAAGGCATCCTTGTGCAAAATTTCAAGATTCCCTTACAGTTTAGGCCCTGCGTCGACATGTCAGTTAGTCAGTCTTAGATTTCGTGTCCGTTGTTCGTTTCTCCTAAACTACTGAAATGATTTGATTGAAATATTGCTCACAGTGTACAGTTTGATGCAACTCGAGAGATGGAGTCGTTTATATCTTAATTAATGGTCTTAACAAATTTTTTTATTGAATATAATTTGTTTATTATAGGACAATAATTTATATGTCAGAACCACGGTCAGCTAGTAAAAATATAGAAGTAAACCAACCCTTTGGCGCTTCCAAGCCCATACAAAGGGCTTGGAAGCGCCAAAGCAACCCACGACGGTTTCGATTTCCAATGATGATATTTGTGTTTGTTTTGTGTCTGGGTGTATCTGGCTGTTGTTAATTATCTAGATTGGTTTATTTGATATTTTTTGTAGATTGTGCCTTTATTGTAAATTTATAGATTTTTTTTATTCTTTGTCTGTTAAGCTTATCATAATAAATTTGTTTGTGTGCCAAAATAAAAATAAAAGATACTTAGAATCGAATCATGCGATATTTACAAGCTTGAGAATTGCAGTGCGTAACGTTGCAATGTGTTTGCTGCTGCCCATCCCAGCCCTGTTGTATTTGAACTTCGCAAGATTAAGGGACGGTTATCCGAACTCACTCCTTTTACATCACCTGATACCGTGAGAGACATAATTCTGCTGCTGGTACTCCAATAAATGATCGTTATGCCTAAGTTACCCGCGAGGTACCAGCAGAGAGCAGAGTACCTCGTCCTGTTGCATTTGCGCTAGACCGATCACATTGATGATAAAACTGCCTGAGATTGAATTCCATTAACAGTAACTATTTAATATTGATGGAACCATTATCACCACCAGTTTTTTTGTGGGTTCCTTTCTAGTGGCCCGTGGCATGAAAATTAGTTTTAAGACCCGTCTGATGCCGGCAGACTAGTATAAGGTAGGCATAGTTTAAATGTTAGATGTATCTTGAAATACAACCATACGCAAAACACATTCACACCTCATTGATTAATCCCAAACCCGCTATTCCGTTCACAACGAGTACCGCATATTGAGAACGATTCTCGTGAAATCGGCCCGTCAGCGCAACGTAGAAGAGATCAAATTCAATTTGTCAATCCAATTCAGGCTGACGGGATTTCAACCAGCGACGTCGGCCTGGCTAATATTTCCATTGAAATTGAGTTTTAAGTAGTCTTTCATGCATTTAACACTTCGACTGGCGGGCTTGATAAAAACGTTAACTATTTTAGGGTTCCATACCTCGAATGAAAACACGGAACCCCTATAAGGATTACTTTTGTCCGACTGTCTGTCAAGACTCCTGTATAACCGGATCGTTGGAAAGGTCATGGGTGGTTTACGGGGTTTGTCTGTCAAGACTATTTTCTTGGAAACACATGGTGGTATCAAGTTGAAATCTATTTAATTAATACGCCCAACGATAAATTAAGTATTTTCTTTTTTAAGGAAATAATACGGACCGTGAAATTAGTCTGGAGAAGAAATATATTAAATTATTTAAAATATGTCACATGCTACTGTTACAACAACAAACAACATATGACATAGACGAACTTATCTTAACCAGGTAGAAGAGGAATTATATTCGGGCCAGGTCAGAAGTACCAAGAACGAGCGTGTGTGAAAGGACTAATGCGAGTAAGGGAAGCGAGTAAGGTATGCCAAGATCGTAACAAGTGAGGATCCATAGTCTTCGCCTAACCCCATAGCGTGATATATGAATGTACGTACTTATATAAAGTAAACATTAATTGTGTAAAGGTTTTAGCCATTATATTATTTTTGCTTTTATTGAAAATGAAAAAATTAAATTACAAAGAAAAGTTAGAATAGCCAGAAATATATCTGGAAAAAATCAAGCTAACAAATCGATGGCATATATAATTCTGTGGGCTACTTCCCATAGACTTAAAACGATAATATTAGGTAAGAAAGAAGGTCTACAGAACCAGCAAAAGAAACGATCAGTAAATGGATTATAATTAGTGATTCTATCGCTAAAAAAAAACATTAGTTTTCAGACCGTGTGGAATATAAGATCTGGGTATTTGTAGTATACTGGATGTTTCTGGTTTCCTTAAAGCAACCCTCACCCTCACCCGGGACAAACATTAATACTTGTATTTGTTCTGCGCCTGGGTGTTTAATATATGTATAGAAGATTAACTGTCGTCTGATGTCCGTAACACAAGTGCTTTAGGCGACTTATCTCGAAATCAGGTCAATGTATGACATGTTGTGTGAACCAATTTATTTTATCTTTTTAAGTTCCGATAGACAAAATTTCATGGTTTATGTTATGGTCAATAATGGACATCCGCACCAACTTTCATGCCATATTTCAACCCTCTCAAACCTTTTCTCGATATAGAGTAACATATTTCCTAAAGGTCTACAAGTTTGAACCAAATTTTATTATTTTTTTTTCATTATTGTAGTCGTGATATACAGACCGACAAGTGACGTTACGTAAATAGATGACCCAGACAATTAACAACACAACAAAAAAATAATTATCCAATTTGGTGTACCCGTTCTAGAGGATTGCGAGTACATTTGTACATTTTGACGAATCATTTTCAAGTTATTTTTTTTTCATTATAAA
Organism: Heortia vitessoides; assembly: GCA_020976665.1. Taxonomy (NCBI): domain Eukaryota; kingdom Metazoa; phylum Arthropoda; class Insecta; order Lepidoptera; family Crambidae; genus Heortia; species Heortia vitessoides. The sequence goes on along the minus strand of JACJUM010003174.1, from coordinate 19,283,854 downwards.
TATGTATGCATCGGTTTCGATTCGCAATAAATTGGGTCACAGTCGCGATCAAAAACAAAAGGAGGATCGCATTCGCAATCAAAGTAAACAATCCAGGAAAATGTGACGGTGACCACAATTTTACATGAGGCTTATCTCGTACAAAGGTCGTCCGGAACACAGTGGTTTGAAGTGTGAGATAGGCAGTGAATTTACTGGATAATGTAGCGTAATCTCTTCAAGTCACAAGGCTGGCAATGTGTTCGTGATAGCCTTGTGATATTACGGGCGTCTATAGTCTGCTTACTATAGACACCCGCGGACTGTCTGCTTGTTTGTTGACCTTGTCTAATAAAAAAGAAAACAAAAATCCTTAATAGGGCTCACACAACCGTCAATCAAAAAAAAAAACGCGCTGCCTGCCGCACTTGGCAGGGTCTCAAAACAAAGTGATGAGAACGGAAGCAGGATGGTTATTGGAATGCCATAATATATGCCATAAATATATGAGACGATATTACTATTTTACTAATAATTTTAGATGAGGTAGACCTTATTTAAAAGGTCGTCTGCATTGGTACCTCACTTTCACCTATTTTTAAAGGTAAGGGAGGTAGTGAATTTACTGGGTAATGTGGCATAATACCTTTAGTCACAAGGTTGGCAATGCGTTAGTGGTATTGTGATATTACGAGCGTCTATAAGCTGCAGTGACTCTTCTAAAAGTCATCTGAATTGGTACCTTACTCTCGCCTAATTTCTATCGATAAATAGCAGTGTTCTGGTCTAAAGGGTGAGCGAGGCAGTGAATTTACAGAGTAATCTCTAATATCCTCTAGGCACAATATTAGCAATGCGTTAGTGATATCCATGTGACATTACAGGCGTCTAACGATATTACGAGCGTCCATGGGCTGCATCGACGCTTACTATCACGTGAAATGTATGCATGTTTGTAGACCTGGTCTAATAAAAATATTGTCAAAATCAACTTTATCCTCTCCCCAAATCCTTCTATATTAACGGTACTCTCAAAGGTTCCGGTACCTCAGCTACCTCTTGTGACACGAAGTACTCTGCCGTTACTCCACGACTGAATTTCAAAATTGCAGATTTATTATAAACTTATTAAGTACTATAATATTTTCTAACATTTACGTGTTCATTGCTCATAATAAATTACTTTTATAACGGCTTTAAACGTGGTATATTTAATTTTCTTTTTTGAAGTGTATTAGTTACTTTTTTGTATGCAAAAAAGTCAGCTTATATGCACAGGGCGGCGATGAGCAGCAGCTTCCCCGTCATGGAAGCTGCGCTCTGCGATTGCCAACACGCTTGCCGAGCGCGGCACTTACGGGCAACATACCCCTTTTCTTAGGGAGGCCTATGTCCAACAGTGGACTTTTAATGGCTGGTATGATGATGATTACATCAGGTGACGTAAGAGGTACCGAAACTCACAGCTAGCGGTATATCTATCCGAAGCAGTGAAGTTTAAATACAACAGGGCGAGGATATACAGCAGCATTCCAGTCGCTAAGCCACACTCTGCAACTGCCACCAGCAAGGCAATTATGAACAATTTTTTGCAACTGTCAACGAATACCACTTTTTAGTTGAACGTTTTTATTTATAACTTGTGATGTTTAAAATACGAGGATAATTGTAATGTGGATTACGAATAAATATACTGTTATTATTATTATTATTATATTCCCCCTTTCTTGAGGAGGCCTACGTCTAGCTGTCTAGGACTTTTAGCGGCTGCATATGATGATGATGATGTAAGCATATCAGAAATACCGGTTACATGCAGCATACTAACGCAATCTGACGATGTGGGAATTAAAAGAAAAAGTTCGCTCTTGGGCAAATGTGTTATAAAATCACAAGCAGAATTTCACGCTTACCAATAAATGACTATAAAATTTACGTTAAAAATGAAGCTAATTTCTTATAAATATTTTATTAGAGATTTTAGTGATAAAACTGCCTGGAATTAAATTGCTGAAACCACTAGTTTTAAGTATAAGGTTTTTACAGCCGACACCTGTGTTTACTAGATATTCATCATATGAGCCATAGGAAATCCACTGCTGGACTTAGGCATCTCCAAGAAAGGGGAAAATTGCGGTGTTAGCAATCACAATTCGCGACGGGAATTTTGATGCTAGCTTCACCTTATGCATTAGAGCTACACTGTCTCGCTTTGGTGCCTTAGTCGCCTATTACAACACCTGGTACAGAGGGAGGTACTATTCTACTCCACCGGTACCTCACGGCTATATATTAATAAGCATATTTCTATATATATGCAAGAACTACTCAATCCACATTTCAATTATTCGATTAACCAATTTATAATTATAGCGTGGAAGCCAGCCGGAAATTGTGGGGAACACTCGCGTATCCACACAGGATGGCGCGCCAACTTGGCCCGGCCTAGAAACCATAATCCCGTGTTCTGCGTGAATTAATCGCAACACAATTATCTCTCAGATAACCGGTATAGATATAGCATATCTATGTGACGTAAACACATACGAGTTACTATAAAGTTCCAGCGAAATATAAATAAATAGATGAATTTGTATATAAATTCAGTAAGTCACGAAATCTATATATACAGAAGGAGAAGTAGACAGACTGACTGACATATCAACGCGGGGTCTAAACTTGAAGGGTTAGAAACTTAAAATTTTACTCGCATATTTTTTTTAATTAACCCTTTGAGGGTTCAACGGGGGTGAAAATTTGTGTAAATCTTTGCTGTTATTTAGTCACATTGAAAGTCATGGAACACGTGTATAATAAATATTATACACGTGTTACATGACTTTAAATGTACGAAAATTATCCCTTAAGGGGGTCGTCCCTTTTTATGGCTATTATTTTAAGTAGTAACTAACTACTTTTATTATAATTATTATGCTCACATGAACCGGAACCAAGCGTAATAAACCGCGGAACATTCAATGCAAGTTGTATGGAGTTGTATTCTATGCATGTAAGACTATGTTTATATTAAAGCATACATGAGGTAAGGATTTAATATGCAATCATATTCAAATTACTAAGTATTATTAAAAACACTCACCAGCATAAAATAAAGGCACCATTGAACATTCAGATAACTTTTCATATAAGTATAAATAGTAATAAGATTTAATTTTAAGACAATTAGTAATTCAATATATCGACCAAATCGGTTTTGAGCATTTGCCATGATCAGTGTTTAGTACAGAAAATGTATGGATCTCTTTTTAAAGCATTGCTTATAAATATTACCAGCGTCACGTAAACGCTGATTCTCCGAATTCTTCCCGACGAATCGTTCCCGCGTAATCATTTATTTATAATCTATTGCCATAATTTATACAGATACTCAAATATTGCTCCGTAAACCCTTCATTGTGAACTGAGTATCAGATTGAACGATTAAATACAGTTAAAATATAAGGTAAAATGTAATTATTTCTGTCACGCACGGTACAAGAATGTGAAATATATAATTCGAGCCTTATCTGCTGCCATTGCCAGCATACTGATTGATAAAACAAAAGAGCATCATTAACATGCTGATTGATAAAACAAAAGAGCATCATTAACATGCTGATTGATAACACAAAAGAGTATCGTTACTTTTTAATTTTTCTGAGTTATGATATGCTAGCCTATGTCTGTAAAACAAAACCTGGCTAATATTGAACTCTCTAAAGATTATACACCCGAGCCTTGGCTTATGATGTATAAAACTTGATTTAAAATAACACAACTGTGACTACGTCACTGCAACAGCTGCTAATATCGTTAACATTAAATATTACTGAGCGTGCGATTAAATTACGGCCCATTTAAATGAATATTGATTGGAACAAGACCGCTTCGAGTGCACTTTATATGTACGGAGTTAATATCATGACAAGTCAATATTTAGAGAAAGTTACGAAGCCATAGACAATTTAATTGCATCCTTCAAATTACATTATCATATTATTGACGACATAACTTGCAGTTTACCGTTCAAATAAAACGGTTAATAACTAAATGTATTTCCTTATCTAATAAATATATCGTACATTCACATGTTAATGCATAGTACCACAAGATGTAAAAACATAGGCACATACTCTTGACATTCAATTAATTTTTATTTGCACACTGCATCTTTCTACTTACAGAAGGTCGCTGTGCAGGTACACTGTCGACACCCATAATTATCACCAAATAGTTTTTATGTCAGTATTCATGAAAACATGCCGTTTATATTTTTTTATTGTTTTTTTTCTGCGCGGCCTTCAGCCGCGACGTTTCAAGTTAGTGCCCATCCTATGCGGGGTGTGTACTGCGACATAGGGAGGGGAATGCGTATTAGGGAACGCTTCATGTCGGTGAAGGGACACGTGACGATAGACTAGTTAAATAATATTTCTTGACTGTCCCAATTATTTTAAAATGTTTGTTTTAATAAAAAATAAGCTAACGCTTTTTACTGCGTCTCCTAAAAAATAGTGTCAATTCCTTCTATTTTAGTGTCATTCTAGTGTCATTTTTCGTAGATAAAAATAGATTGTTTTATTTCAAGCCATAGTACATCTCTGTATAGCAAATAAATTGTAACAGTCGTGAAAGTGTAACAGACAAACATCCATACAAACTTCTACGTTTATAATATTAGTAGCATCCTTACTTTTATGAGAGATTACAGATTCATTTCTAATAACTCTTAACTAACCATGCAACTACAATAGAGTACATATTTAGTTCACACTTTGGTTACTGACATCGAGTTACAAATTGAATTATTTTATTAAGGATATATATATAAAAAATTTACTGATATCGAAATAATTTTGCCCATAACTGCCTGCCGAGTGATGGCAATCACCGAGCGTAGCTTTGCTACGAGACTACTGCTGCCCAATTTCGCCCTGTTCTAAATAAACTACACTTTTTCAGAAATATACGGCCAACTATCGGTTTTGATATCTCAGTAGCCTATTTTGACATTTAATACAAAGAGAGACACTATTCTACTTTTCTGGTATTTCATAATCTAAAGAATTATTGAATATGTTACTTACTGGAACCCTTCAATGCAAATAACATTGTTAAACCTACTAGCTCAAAACTAACTACATATTACGCTTAAATTAAACCTTCAGAAACTAAACTAAAATAACGAAAATCATTTATAGTTTCATACAAAATCTACAACAATAAACATGTTACAATGTCTTCATTAAAACTTAAAATTTTACAGTAACCATTTCATATTCAATTTATCGTAGTGGGGCATCCCTAAAGGCATAGATGCTGCGCGCGCCGGCCACCGCGCACTCCCCACACCTTCATCTCACGCGCTCTATCAAATATCACTCCTAGACCCTTGCAATAGGGTCCAATTCCGCCCAACACCGCCTAATGGATGGTCCAAGTGACAAACTGTAGCTATCAAGAACGTTACGTTCGTAGCAGCTTGCGGTTTCTAATCCTATTTCATTTGCATTAAAGATATATGCTACAGGTTGGGTTTAAGCTTTTCTAGTAATCGAACTTGTTTAAATTTAGTATTTCTCGTTTGATCACACTTCTATAAACGCCTCCCTCAACCCTCACCCCTCTCACTCTACATTTACTCATTGTAAACCGTGTTTGCCGGCGAACGCGTGCAGTCTGTCCCTCATCCTTAAGCGTCAGTAGCTAACCCCGGCGACGGCTACTTAAGCCAAGACCCGGCCCCAAAGGCACCCTTGAGTAGCCGTCGGTCCCGCTCTAGTCCTACGAACCACGCAGGGGCAAGCAATTGGCCTTAAGCTCGTTAATTAATGAATAGCTTCGTCTATCCTGCGGTGGCGCATAATTTCTTGTGTATAATGATGTCATAAAATCGTTCGTAATCTGTGATTTCCTAAAAAAACCGTCAGTGTTTTTCTTAATAAGTTCGTTCATTAAATAGCTTTGAAGATGAAAACAAACTTACAGTCCGCATGATGGTAAGCGACATCAAAGCCTGTAGACGATATGTTTAGGTAGATTAGTTTAGACCTAGGATACCGTGTCACACCAAATAATCTCAGTGCACCTCCCGTCATACAAATCGGGACACTGCTTGAACACAACTGGCTAGCGGCAAAAGCAGTGAGATATGCAGCAATAATGGTAGAAGTCGCTGATAGAATATATAAGTATTTATTTTGTGTCTGTTTACCGTTTGTTTATTCACTTATAATATTATAATTAAAGAGGTACTATTCTTCTCGGTCGGTACCACACGGCAAGACGTACGACGAAGAGTAATATAAAAGATAGAATACTTATAACAATTTATATTTATTGGGAGGAAGATTTCTGTAGAAAGTAACAAGGATACAATTGCTAAACATATAAAATATAGGTACTGTTAAACATAGAAGAAACTTTCAAGTAGCACTTCGACGCAAATAAGACGTAGATTTATTTACCACCAGCATTGCCCCGCGGTTTCGGCCGCGATAAGCTGTAGAACTTTTATACTAAGTTTGCAATACTCTTAAACCATCTTAAAAGATGATTTTCAAAAAAATATTTTACTCGTCTTTCAGGACGTTCAATAAAAAAAACTTTATGCTGAATATCATTCGAATAACTTAAACAATAGCAAAGTTAACTTTGCAACCCCGTTTTACCCCTATAGAGGGTAAATTTTCAAAAAACCTTTATTATAATAAAAATATTTCAAGAATCAATAGTCTAAAACCTGAATTTTAAACTTCCTAGCTTTAAAAATAGAGATATTTCCATTCAACTTTTCGTCCCGCTTTCAACCTCTCACAAACTTTTTTCGAATTTAAAAGTAGCCTATGTCCTTTCTAGACTATATGTGTACCAAATATTATTTAAATCGATTCAGTAATACAGGCGTGACTGCGTAACAGAAAGAAAGACTGGGTTACATCCGCATTTATAATATTTGTAGGGAGGTAAGGATGTTACCACCGATGATGATGGCTTTTATTAGTGAAAGATTTTTTGGAATCAGTCTAATCATGTTTTGATTGTTCCATTTTACACACCAGTACACTAAGGACATATTTATATGATAATATACATATTAAGTGTTTTTGCTGTGCCTGGGTGTTGAAAATATGCACTTAATTATTAAATTTTGTAACTCTTATATTGTTTGATTTTCTTACCACAAGTGCTTTAAGCCACTTACCTTCGAGTCAGGTCAATGCGTGAATTTACATACATTTTCATACATATCATTCAAATATTACAAAATAAAATTCTCAACCAGAATAACCAACCACTCTGAAATCTAAGTTCAAGGGAATAAGGTTGTAAATCGCGTGTGGTCTCGCGAGTTCCTGTGCCTTGCACCATTTACGTAAGCTTCGAATGGCGGGGGTATTAGGGACCATTATTTCAGGTATACTAATAAACGCCTGTAACGTTAGATTCAGACCTACGTATAATATCAATGCGTTCATGGAAACGTAACGTAAATAACTCTGGTAATAGGATACTCCAAGGCAGAAATAACTTCACTATATGATATAAAAAGACTAGCGGTGGGGTACCGGCAGAGTACAGTACCTCCCCCTGGACCAAGTACCGACTGAGGTACCAGAACTGACGGACGGTGGTATATCCATCTAAAACAGTGCAGCTGGGCAGAGATAGGCAGCAGCATGTCCATCGCGAAAGCTGTTCTTTGCTATTAACAAAAAGCTGGCCCAGTGCGGCAATTGTAGGTGTCATTCCCCCTTTGTTGGGGGGCCTATGCTCAGCAGTGGATCCCATTGCTGATATGATGATGATGATATTTACATACATTATAGATACTATGTTATATATATATATATTATGAATCTGTCATGATTAAAAAAAAAATTACCAATTTAATTCAGATTAATGTCCTATGAATGTTAAAAAATTCAATAATTTTTTATATATATATTATAGGGATCAAATAGGTCAACGAGTTACCTGATGGTAAGTAATCAGCATCTCTCATGAACTCCAGCAACCGCAAAGATTCACAGGCGCGTTGCCTATTCTAGTAGGTCCTAGAAAAATAGGCAACGTGCCTAGAATTCAAGAATCTAGGATGTAAAAGTACACATTTATTAGACATGTTGACTTGAGAGGCCAATGTCCAGCATTGGACGTCCCATGGCTAAAATGATGACGGGACGATGTAATCCGACAACTTAGCACCAACAAAGTGTTGTAATAACCTTTTACGCTCAACTTGTCAATTGGCAATATAGCAATTTCAGCGCTCCAGCGCTCCAGCGCTGTCCTACGCCTACACCACGTGCCCACCAATGCGATCCAAATGTCAATCTCCCAACCTTTCACACCCACACTCCACTCTTCATTTATATACTAATAAATCGTTAAATCTATGTCGTGTAGTATTTTTCCCAAATTTGACATTTTCCTTACATTTTTAGCCGTGAGGTACCGACTGAGTAGATTAGTACCTCCCCCTGTACCAGGTGTCGTAAGAGGTGACTAAGGTACCAGAACCGAAAGATGGCGGTATATTAATGCAAAAAAGTTAGCTCAAGTGTACAGGGCGAGGATGGACAGCAGCTTCCCCGTCGCGATAGCTGCGCTCTGCGATTGCCAACACGCTTGCCCAGCGCGGCAATTATGGGCAACATACCCCCATTCTTGGGGAAGCCTATGTTTAACAGTAGGCTTTTAATGGCTGCTATGATAATGATGATGATTACATTATTATCATTAGACAATGATGAGCCTGATGACGAAGATAGTAGTGATCTAATCTTGTACGCTAAACGTCGTGACTTCGAACCCATCCACGATAAATATTTATATGACGAATATGTAAAAGAAAAATTTGTTCTGTGTCTGGGTGTTATTTATGTGTTTCACGTATTATATATGTTGATTGATATCCGTAATTACAACACTTAAAGCTACTTACCCCGGAGTTAAGTGATCGTATGAGATATAGTGTAAATAAATCTATATATATATAAAGTAGAAGCTGATTTGACTGACTGACTGACATAACAACGTAAGGCCTAAATTATAAGGGTTAGATACTTAATACTTTGCACAGACCTTTTATAACGTAGGGGAACTAAGAAAAGATTTTTGAAGCTTGGCCTCTTTAAGGAGTAAAATTGTGGTTCAAGGTCAGTAAAAGTTTTTTGATTGAAATTCAGTTTGAAGTTTCTTTATTGTAATTCAGTATGAAAGTTTAATTTAAGTTCATGAAACACGTGTGAAATTTTTTTTCGGAAATAAATCGCTTACTTGTTTAATACACTGCTAGTTTATAGTATGGATGTATGCAATTGTCGATAAGTAGATGTAAGTTTGTTATTCTGTCATGCCAGGAAGGCTGGACAGATCTAGATGAAGTTCGGTATTCACAGTAATTAAAAATAGTCTTGAGTAATACGTAGCTACTTTTAACTATATATATATTTAACTATTTTGAAAATATGCACTCGTAGGATGAATCTGTTTTTTCAGGAATGCCATAAAGTCCTCGGAGACAAAGTCCCGGATGAAAAGCTAGTTTGAAATAGGGATATATTTTTTTGTGTAACTATTCTGTCTACTCATCTTAAGATCGAGGGACAATTGCCCTATATATTTTGTAGTAGTGAGTACCCGTAGCTTTGCGTGGGATGAAGCGAGTAGGAAACTTCCGGAAGCTCAGTGCCAAGATGTCTGAAATCTCGTAGGAATTAAAGTACTTGTAAATAATTAATCTGTTTTCTTTCAGACAATATCTCACACATTGAACTGACTGACACTTATGTTACGGATACCAAGAAGCAGTGGAATTACAAATATACAAATATATGCAACAGGGTGGAGATGGGTAGCAGCATTCCTGTGGCGAAGCTACACTCTTCGTTTACCACCACGCTCACACATTATGGGCAAATCCCCCCTTTCTTAGAGAGGCCTATGTCCAACAGTGTAAGTTTTACAAATATAATGATTAAGATGCTAAAACCCAAACACAGAATAAACAAAAAAATTTCGTCACACCACCCTGTGGGTGAGATTCGCCGAATTTTTTTATTTCCGTTTTCCGCACCACATTAAAGTTTTAAAGCGAAAAAATTGAAATATGGTATGTTATTTCTTTGGATATTGCTGTCGAATAATTGTTAATACTAAATAATATAGATATTAACACAATTTTTGAAGTTACTTAGATATGTACAATACATCTTTATCACCCAGACACAGAACAAGCGCTCATCGCATAAATGTTTGTTCTGTGTGAGGATCTACAGTCTAAGTCTATGTACTACTACGTATGTAGCACGGTCTACGTGCTACGTAAGTACGTAGCAAGGTCTACGGACTACGTACGTAGTAAGGTCTACCTCCAGAACTATGTCACTTCCACTCGTGCGTAATCGAAATAAGACGATATAATCTTTCTAATAGATCTATATTTGAAGAAGTAAATTGTAATTATAATTCGGATTGGTTCCAAGGAAATCCCTTGTGAACCGAGCGAGGTTCGATACACGTGCCGTGCTCGTTAACGCTGCTTATCCGACGAAATTAGACGACCTCCAGATCCATGTCGGCAATTGATGACCACTCTCATGTATTTACATTCTCTGGAACAATACTAGGCGGAGTTGTTACTTTAGATTTTTTATGTATAGAAATCGTCACGAGAGAATTTCAGAATTGGAAACGGAAATACCTGCACTAATTAGAGAACTACTTTTTAAAGGAAAATGTTAGAAATATTCGCATAAATTATACTAACTCTGTTAATAAAATACTTGTAAATATTTAAATTGCCAGTCACACTTTTGAATAATATAATGAATTACTGCTCTATACTTCGCATATATTATAAAATATGTTAAAAGTATTTATTTACTGTGGTGTGTTTTAAATAAAATAACCATTAACAATGCTTGTGTTTAAAATCTTCGACCAATTTCATATAAACATATATAGTCTTTATATTAATGAAGCTAAAGGAAGAAAAACAGATCGATCATAATTTTAATAATTTAACAGATACTATGTTTGCCGTGAGGTACTGGCAGAGTAGAATTGTACCTCCTACTGCACCAGATGTCGTTAGAGGCGACTAAGGTACCAGAACCGACAGATAGCGGCATATCTATCCGAAACAGTGCAGCTCAAATACAGTTCGAAAATGCACAGGGTGGGCATGGGCAGCAGCATCCCCGTCGCGAAAGCTGCTCTCTGCGATTGCGATGTGATTTAATAGATCTATAAATATAGATTTGCTAATTACAATTTTATACAAATGACCAAAGACCCTAACAACCAGTGTTATTAGAGTCATTTAGACAAATAGGTAATTGAGTGTCCTATTTTAATACTAGTCAGCCGGCACCAGATGGGTCTCATAACTAAGTTTATAGCAGGTTCATTACGCTAGCCACCAGAATAAAACCTGCAAGAAAAACTGATGGTGATTTATCAACAAGTAATGTAAGCTATAGTTTATCCCTGTATTTTCATGGTTACGGGAGCTACGCAGGTAAAACCGCAGGATTATGCTAGTCTGTAATAAAAGTGCTTTAAGCTACTTATCCCGGAGTCAATGTATAAGATTTTGTTGAATCATAAATGCCTCAATACACAAATCATTTAAACCATCTTTTTTTACATTCATCCATAATAGTTGCTATTTCATTTATTCAAACTAACAACCGATGCTGGCTGTATCTGTGACCTTTTGCCTTGCCCCCGAGCAACCACAGAGGACAGTGGGTCAAGAGCGATGCTGCAGCAAACTATTGGCGGGCATATTAGACACGTGTCACTAAAACGTCCTCAACGGGTCCGGTGCGGTCTCACCCAATGGATTATTTTGCATGAAGTGATAATCGAATGCACTCAAAATGCGAGCTAAATAAGAGCCCAGGATGAAATACTACTTTATCTTATACATTAACCCGACTCTGAGATAAGTAGCTGAAAGCACCGATGTTGAGGATATCGTAATTCTTCTGTGGTCTTACTACAGAAGAATTATAAGTATGATTATTAAATCATATTAGACCCCAGGCACAAAACAAATGCTCATAACGTAAGAGTTTGGCGCATGTTTTAGGAACACTAACTTACGCGCCATTTTTTTTCCTCAAATTCAAATTAATGCATTTTTGGCATTATTTTTCACATCGAAATACAAGAATTCCGAATAAATTTCAAAAACACAGACAACTTTCCGCATCAAACAGAAATTTCAAAACTATCATTTTAACGCATCCAAGTTGCAATGTGATGAGGTACCTACCGGTAGAGTAGAATAGTACCTCCCTCTGTGCCAGGTAAGCTACCAGAACAGACAGATGGCGGTATATCTATCCGAAACAGCGTAGATCAAATGCACAGGGCGTAGATTGATAACAGCATCCTCATCGCGAAAGCTGCGCTTTCCAATTTTCCCCAATTCCAGTATTTTATGCCCAACCGTCCACAGCCTTTTTACACTAATATACTTTTTAACAATTTCCTTCGAGATAGATTAAAGGGAAACGCTTCAGAAATGTTAAACTTTTTCGCTGTACTTTTTCTTTGAAACGGTGATAAAATTATATGAAATTACATTTTAAATTGCTCTGTAAATATGTACAAAATCCGAGTCATAATTGCATTAATAATATTACAAGTTTCACTCGCAATGTAGTCGTCGTAGGTTTAGTTAGCTGTTTTAATTTTTTCGACTTTTTTCCGAAGTTTTTTTTGTTTTTATTAGTCCAGTTCGACAAACATGCGTACAGTCGCGTGATAGTAAGCGTTACTGCAGCCTTTAGACGCTCGTAATATCACAAAGATATCACTAACGCGTTACCAACCTTTTAACTTTAAGATATGAAGTCACATTAACCAGAAGACAAAAGTAACCAATTTCTTGCCTTAATATTCATTTTTATATCTACTCCAAGCCGACGTTATTTTATTACATTCTCTCAGGATATGTGCCGTGAGGTGCCGGCAGAATAGAATAATACCAGGTGTCGCAAAAGGTGACTAAGGTACCCACCGACAGATATATATCCATCCGAAACAGTAAAGCTCAAATGCACAGGTCGGGGATGGGCAGCAGCATCCCCGTCGCAAAATCTGTACTCGCTTGCCCAGCGCGGCAATTATGGGCAAAAAACCGCCTTTTTTGGAGAATCTTATGTCCAGCAGTGGACTTCCAATGGCTAGTCTGATGATTCTCTCAGAATAATCGGCTTACTTAGATACTTAGGTTTAGAATAAACGAGTAAAATTTAAGACCCACCCCGGACTCCTAAGGCTAAATAATAGTTAATGCGGGTTATCCCTAAGAGATAGACATATGCCATCGCGGACTTTCTGTAGACCTTTCTGAGGTGTACAAGACTGTACATTATTTTGATCTATATCGTAGAGTTTGCAATGTAAGCGAATAGAATTATGAGCTTCCAAAACCTTTAATTAATAATCACTAACGGAGGACAATGGATGGACTATGTCCACCAGTGTATATCCAACGATACGCGTGTTTCTTTTATGCTAGTTCCGATGGATATACTTCCATTTGTCAGTTTCGATATCTTATTTCCCACTTACATACTCGAACAGAGTGAAGTACTATATTAAATATTTTTTTAATATTAGACTAACAAGCCTGCAGTCCGCGTGTTGGTAAGCGTCACAGCAGCCAATAGACGCTCGTAAGCACATATTTAGCGAGTCGAAGACGTTATGTCACATTACCAAGTAATTTCACTGCCTTTCTCACCTTTCAAACAGCAATGCGAATACTGCTATTTGGCGGTAGAAATAGTTGAGAGTGAGTTACCTAAGCAGACGACTTTTGTAAAGAAAATTTAAATTTTATTTGATTATTACAGAACATTTAATAGGCAATATTTTTATTTTATAAATATGAGCGAATTGCAAGTCAGTTATTAAATCATGTGGAACTTATTTTTTACTTTAGACTTAACTCACGTTGTTTTGCAGACATTTCTGTTTCCCCGACAATGTATGTACAAAAACTTTATGATGATTGATTCAATAGGTAGAAGCGTAACAAACAAACGCACTTACGCATTTATTTCATTTGTTAGGAGTCGTGATACAACACATTCGCTGATTTGTAAGAACATACACAACTTTAAAGTAACGAAAGATTAAATATGAACTGTTATATCTATAGGTAATCTATATAAACTCTTATTGAAAATTAGAAGAGTAATAAGTTAAGTTTTTGAATTATCATTCAGTTTGGACTGCGGGCGTTATTGCGACGCAGCGACATTATAATTGCAACTAGTTCTCCAACCGTGATATCATCCATGAAGTTTTGACTTTATATATTATCCCTAAGATCTTGTTATTCTGGGAAGAAATTTATATCGTTCGCGGACAACTGCGCAAAACGTCGTGCAAATTCCGTTCCGTAAAAGTGTTACAAACATACATCAACAACAATAGTAAAGATTGTTGATTCTCAAAGGCAATAAGTTATGTCAATACTTACATCGTACAATATCATGTCGAGGGTCGTTTTGTCAGTCACCTGTTGCACTGTCGTTAACCTTAAGCTCTCCGTCTTAAACTACTTCAATCAATTATCTAATTACCAATTGTATGGTCTACAATTGTATTAATGTGATGAATAACAAAACACTTCGCGCACTATAAAAACTGACAAACCTTCAAAGTCTATACTCGTTCAGTTATCCAAAGAGTTCAGATTTTATTAAATTAAATGCAATAATTAAAACCTTAAACCAACCGCGACCACAGCGACTCGAAAATGGAATGGAATGGAATTCTTTTCGTTTGTTTATAACGTTATCATGGACAACACTTATTTTCTGTTATTATACCGTTTTGAGCACACTGCTTACTGGCCAGTGATACAATTGAAGGTGGTCGACCTAACCGCTATATAACCAGGTTTATGATTAAGTTAATAATCATAGACAACAGTATTGTTTTCTTATTCGTCGGTAGCAAGGACGCGAGCGTCCCTCCGCCCAGACAGAACGAGACTGAAGCGCCCTGCGACCGCTGGGCGGGGCCCAGACGAGCGTAGAATTTAATCCAGTTAGCATTTCCAATAACAGTGTCTGCTATTGTTTGTAACTTTATTTTAAAAAGTTAACTGTGTATTAAACCGTGTTAGGGCTTTGCTTTCAGCGTTTGAAAGGTCGAATGGATCAGGTTGGCCTTTTTTTTAGTTTCCTAACGAGGACTGTTTTTATGTGAAACTTTTCACTAAATAACAAAAAGTGTTCTTTGCGCGTCATAATATACTAGTAGTGCTCCGCGGTTTCACTTGCATCAAATTATAGAACATTCCTTCTAACTTTGCACCCCACTTTTACCCCTATAAGGGACGATTTTCGAAAAAATATTTTACATGTATTTATTAACTTTTAATGACTTTTATACTGAATTTCATTTGATTAACTTAAAAAACAGCATAGTTCCATACTAACTCTGCACCCCCGTTTACCCACTAAGACGAACTTTCAAAGATCCTTTCTTGATGCTCTTTTACTTTTTAAAAATAAACTCTGTGCCAAATTCCAATTTTCCAACCTCTGTAGGTACATTAAATGCTCTGCGTTGATATGTCAGTCAGTCAGTTAGTATCTCCTTTGATATATACAGATAAATTCACACTATATCTCATACGTTGACCTGGCTTCGGGATAAGTAGCTTTAAGTGTTTTAATGGCAGATATCTGTTCGTCATAATACTTAAAAAACCTTAATAACATCCAGACACAGAACAAATTTATAAACTAATTCATCATATAAATGTTTATCATGGGTGGGTTCAAAGCCACGACTTTTGGCACACAAGACAGGATCACTACCATCTACACCATTGGGCCCATCGGAATCTATTGGAAATAATATAAAGTGAATATCAAATGTGAGAAGAAATACAACAGGACATAAAAAGTACCTTCGAATCACCTGAATTAAGGTACAAGAACTAAATGAAGAGTGGAGTGTGGGTGTGAAAGGTTGGGAGATTGACATTTGTATCTCATTGGTGGGCACGTGGTGTAGGCGTAGGACAGCGCTAGAGCGCTGAGCAAAAGCGCTGAAGTTGTTATATTGCCAATTGACAAGTTGTGCGTGAAAGGTTATTACAGCACCGTGTTGGCCATTTTAGCTCAAGGACGTCCAATGCTGGACAACCCCCTAAGGGGGTAACCAAACAGGGGGTGAATTTTTCTTAGTACTCCCTTATATTATAAACGGAACCCCGATACCAAATTTCAAATTTCTAACCCTTATAGTTAAAGTTGATATTTTGGTTTCTGCGCGTTAATGTCAGTTTAATTGATCAATTTATTTTAATTATTAATTTTAATAATTTAAAATTAATTGCAAAGCCAACCTAAAAGCCAACTAAAAATTAAATTACCAATATAGAATTAATAGGACCAATATTCATCGGACTAAATTTGTTATTCCTAAAATGAAGAACATTCATCATTATAAACCATAAGACATCCACTGCTGGACGTAGGCCTCCCCAAGTAATAGAACCGGTTGTATGCGGTCTTTGTCTAGCGCGATCCTGCGATTTTAGTCAGATCGTCTGTCCATCTTGCGGGTGGACGCCCCACGCTGCGCTTGCCGGTACGTGGTCTTCATTCCAGAACCTTACGTCTCCATCGGCCATCGGTTCTGCGGACCAAATACCCTGCCCACTGCCACTTCAACTTACTAATACGCCGGGAAATGTCAGTAACTTTGGTTTGTCACAACATTAATACAACAAAAACATAGTAGCTGAAACTTGAGCTTAAAAACAATAATGCGTAAAATCATAACATAACACAATTCTTAATTAAACTATTAATGCAAGGGAAAAAGTTTGACACCTATGAAGTCCGCTGAGTACATTCAGCGAGCATCATATGAACAACAACCAACACATATGTAACATATTTACAAATATTACTAGAGTATAAACATAAGCATATATATATATATAATAGTTGTTGAATGCCAGCACATTATCAATTAATTATAATTGGATTTTCATCACGATTTAAAAATATTTTTCCGTGAGCCTCCTGTCAAAACCGGTCTAGACTTTTAGCGATTAGCTAAAACAAACACAAAGACAAAATCAACAAAACGTTTTTTTTTACCGTATGTAATACATTCATATGTATTTTGCGAGAACATTTAAATAATAAGAACACAGAAGCATTATAATTATATATTTTCCCTAAATGAATTAGATTTTTATAAAAAATAAACCAAAGCTTTTATCATAAAATCATCTCTCACTGATTTAATCCCTACTAATATTATAAATGCGAAAGTAACTCTGTCTGTCTGTCTGTCTGTCTGTCTGTCTGTTACGCTTTCCCGGTTAAACCTCTCAACCGATTTTAATGAAATCTGGCATAGACAATCTTTAGACCTTAAGAAAGGACATAGGCTATTTTTGAACTCGAAATAAGGGTTGTAAGGGGTTGCAAGGGGGGATGAAAAGTTGTTTGCATGGATCGCTATTTTTAGAGCTAGAAACTTAAAACTTATTTTTCAGGCCATTGATTCGATATAAATAAACGTGACATTCAAAGTTTATATAATTTGAAGTAAATAGGTATGGTACCCAAAAAACTATTCCACGCGGACGAAGTCGCGGGCACAGCTAGTAAACTATATTTCAAGCAAATGTATATACCGCATGTTTATATAAGCATATGAATGAGAACTATTTCTTGACCTTGTGGTCCTTTGTTTGGACCCTACAACAAAGTCGTAAGGGTCCTGTCCTTGAGTATCGATGGGACCCGATAGACTTACGTCATAAAATAAGGAAAATGTGTTACGGGAACGAAGTACTTATAGAATACGTGACTCTCACACATTTCAGCATTAAGCTGCACTTCCACCAGACCCATGCGAAGTAGATAAGTTGTAAACGAGGCGGAGGCTAAGTTATAAAACGTGTCCATTTCAACGTACATAATTATTTTACTAATAGAAAACTACATTCTTTTAAAATGAAAATATGCAAATGGAATCTGTATTTTTGTGCGTTTGTATCCAATAAACTCCAAAACTACTTAACCGATTTTATTAGAATTCATCATTAATAAAAGTTTACATTAACAGCAAATAACATAAGTTATAATTTATCAAAATATTTTAACTGTATGAGAACTATACGGTCTACTATAAGTCCAGCAGTGGGCTTCTAATGGCTGATGTGATGATGATACCGCATTAACATCTTCCAAGATGATTATAGTTTTTTTCAATTCAGTTCTTCAAGTAAGCGAGGTTCTCTCCAGAGGAAAGATATCCTCACACTCAGCTAAATAGCGCAAGTTTAGTACAACAGCACCCTTAAAGTAAATCGACATACAATTCGTAATCGAACTGACTCGAAAGGTATTCATAGCACACAGAAATAATCTACGCTTAACACATAATATTTTGTGACATTGAGCCTATGATAATAAAATTACCTACTCTTTTAACGGCTTCAAAACGCGGTTTATTTTACTTTTTACGTTTAATGTTCGACTTTTCTGTTATCTTGCGGCCAAAGTATTTTATTTTGACAAAAAACGTGGTGTCAGGTTGACGCAAGGTAACAAAAACGTCGAACAAAAATTGTATAAGTTACATAAACCGTACTTTAAAGTCGTTAAAAGAGTAGTTTATTATGAGTAATGAACACGTAAATATTAAAAAATATTATGCTGTCCACGAGTACCATTGGCCGTGGGGTACCGGCTGAGTAGAATAGTACCTCCCCTTGTATCAGGTATCGTAAGAGGCGACTGAGATACTAGAAGGTACTATTCTATTCTGCCGGTACTTCACGGCATAGCTTATGATATTTGCCAGTAATTATAATACTTTTACGAAAGCCGTATATAGAAAAAGAAAGACGATTTTTCTTTCTTGGAATCGGTAATATTCACTTAGATATTTATATGTATCGTTTTGTGTGGCATAAGAGACCATATTGTGTCGCCAACCCTCTGAAATGAAGATACACTGTCACATTTACCCAGTAATTTCACTGCCTCTCTTACCCTTGAAACCGGAACACAGGTATGCGAACACTGCTATTTGGCGGTATAAATAGGTAAGTGTGAGGTACCAGTGCAGACGACCTATGTAAGAGTTCTACCTCTACAATCTTTCTAGCTAGATATAAATTCTTTATGAAATTATTATAGAAACACTCGTAACAAAATTGAGTGCTTTTTTTTAAATCATGCGTGCATGTGTATCTATATGCCAAAGATATTTTGTATACATTCGACCTTTCTCTAGCAGAGTAAACTCACGGGGTCACCGACCTGCGGTGTAACAGGTGAATTTATCGAGTCTCTTTTACATTCACTTGAATTATTTGCTACATTAATGGGAGTCGAAAGTCAATATCGCCCTTTATTTGGAGTCGAATTTCGCGCCGATCAATTTACTGAGGGAAAATTCAATGAATAAGTTTGACATTGATACTTAAGTGGAACCAGTTCTAATATAAAATATATTAGTCTCGTGTTAACTTGTAGAACAAGCCTTGTATAATTTATCCTAACCTGATGTTATAGTTATAATCTTAGTCGATAAGATATCTATGTAATACTGTTTTTATCTGACGTTTTAGTTAAGCCGCTGCCTAAATATGTTAGTGAGTCAGACAGCTTCTCTTTTTGTATATATAGACATAACACTTTATTGAATAACAAAGAACTTTCATTCTTACTCTACACCCCATTTTTACCCTCTAAAGGGATGAATTAAAAACAAATCCTTGACGTCATACAAGGAATCCCTTTGAAAATTTTCAAGTATCTAACCGCTATAGTTTAGGCCTTGCGTTGATGTGTCAGCCAGTCAGTCAGTCAGCTTTTCCTTATATATTTATTTATATATACATCACGCCGGTAGCGGGATAGGCAGAGACTAAAGTTCTCCACTTGTTACGATCTTGGCATACCTCTCTCGCTTCTTTTACTCGCATTACTGACCAGGTCTTCTTTAATACCCTTATTTCTGCATTCATAATTTATAACAAAACCACTTTTTAACGGTTTTTTATCAGATCTACTCATGCCGGTGCTAATTTCATGCAGAAAACGGAATATTAAGAAGGTATTCAGGCATTTTAAAATGTGTCATAATTAAATACTATAACAGTTATTAACCTTTATTAGTATGCCTTGAATTCATGCTATTTAATAAAGTGTTTGTGTTTCTAAATTTTTTCCTAGTTGGTATACCTAAAGTACCGGTTGTTTTTGTAACTATAAAAGAGGCTAAACTGTATCGACTATATTAATGTATTAATTGCTATTAGCAGTGTCCACCCGCGAAGTTATCATTCACTTACAAATATAGAGGATAGATTTTGTCTATGTCACTTAATAATAATGTAACTCTCTGTTAATGGAAGAGTTTCTGAAATCGGTTCAGTAGTTTTTGGTTCGACGGGCCCGATGGCGCAGGTGGTAGTGATCCTATCCTATGCGGCAGGGGTCGTGGGTTCGATCCCCACCCAGGACAAATATTTGTGTTTGTCCTGGGTTTTACACTTGTGTCTCCTGATTCTGATGTCTGTAACACAAGTGCTTTTAGCGAATTACCATTAAGTCAGGTCAATGTTATGAGAAGTTGTTTGAATAGGTATATCATACCAAACAAACAGCGCGACACAAACAACGTTTATTTGTTACAAACGTACAAAAATGCAATTCCTGTTCACATATTGCCCACAGGAATCATTTTTTTACGTACGTTACTTCAGAACAGTGCACCTTTCTGTTAGTAAACCAATTTCCAAAATGTTTGAGCCTATTTTTTTATTTATTTATTGAACTTTATTACACTATTATATGCACAAATGTACACATGACGAACTCAATGCCAGTTGGCATTATCTTCCAGTAAAAACGAAATATATATAAAGTGGTGCAGATAATATACTTATATACAAAATAGATAAATTTTACATACCTACATATTTGTATGTATATATATATATATATAAACGCAATATATACATATGATATAAAAACAAATATTAGAAAATATGCATAGATAGGAAAAATAACGGACATCAGAAATATGGTTATATAGTTAGAGAAGCAGCAGTAAAGAGAGTACGCACTAAACGTTTCAGAATCGAATCTTTACAAACAAAAATGCAAATCATTTCTCTATATACCATTAGTATAGACAACAAAACGAAGAGACTTTCAACCAAAAAAACTGTGGCACAATATTCTCTATTCCCTAATATGTCATAATCCCGAAGCTCAGACGACATTACCACGCATATGTGTAGTGTCCAGAAATAGCGGAACACAGTCGCCATAGACAAGTTCAAGGTCCACGCGTCCCCGTGAGCGAAGCCTGCCGCGGTCCACGAGACGGTATCATCCAATTAGTTAGAAACGTGCCCGCAAAAGATTATTTCCATGCGCAATGTTTTCCGTGATTTGAGTGCATCGAGTAGATGCATCACGTGCGTGGACACAGCCCCGAGTAATCTCATCAAACATTCCAAGTTCTCTACATTTGTAATTGACTAGAGGTAGACCTCATAGGTAGAGTAGGCCGACACCGGTAAGGGCTCCATTAACACTAACTATTTAGTATTGAGAGGTTTCTTTCTGGTGGCTCGTGTAATGAACCTGCATTAAACTTAGTTTCAAATCCCGTCTGGTACCTAATTTAAATATTAGTTGACTCTTGTGACCCCGTCGGGTCATCAGGGTCATCAGTATTATGAATGTAATACAATTAAGTTCTTAATATTGCTGAATTTAAATAGTTCTATTTATTATTTTTGACGATTTGAAAGGCCTTGTAATAGGCCTACTGAAATAAAGAATATTTTGATTTGATTTGACATACAAGGCATCTACATTGTAAATACTACACGTCGGAACTATTAGAGAAATTGAATTTATCAAATATTGTCGAGTATTTTGACAAGGGATTTTTGTTCATAACAGAATGTTTTAAGAACACCCTAGTTATATTTTAAGGGTTTTGACAAGAATTCATTTAGTCTAAGTATTTGCTGATTTAACGTTTTTTTTTTGGTTGATTGGATCTGCGGTTCATTTTACTGTTATATTTAAATAGTGTACTTTGTTCGAATACAAAATAAGTGATTTACTATCAACTTCTTAGGCTAGGGCTGTCACAAAGATTTTTACACCTGTCGCTTAGCCAGTCTTCGATAGATTTGGAGTCAGGATTAGGTGTATTGATACGACATGGGTGTTCAATCGCGCAGACGAAGACAGAATAACAGAAATCGGGAAAATGTTCCTCAGATGTTTTGATTAAAATTAAATAATAATTTATGGCCATGCAGACACTACGAAATTGTTATCAGACAGATGCTTAGACTCGAAATCATTAAAAAGTCCGTAACGTCAGTAAATAATAGTTTGATTAGGTTCTTACGAGCCAGCCTGCATTGGTACATCTCTCTTTCACCTATTTCTACCGCTAAATAGCAGTGTTCGTATTGCTGTGCTTAAAGGGAGAGAGCCAGTGAAATTACTGGGTGATGAGACATTGTGGTATCCTTGTTATATCACAAGCGTGTATAGACTGCCTTGACGCTTACTAACATGAGGACTGTGAAAAAACTGTAAAAATAAAGTAAAATTATTATTTTTTGTTATAAAACTTAGTCCTCCGTCTATCTCTTCGCAATAAACTCAGAAAATACTGCATAGATTTTCACGCGGGTCATAAATAAATAGAGTGATTCTTGTGGAAGATTTTGGTGTATAATTTGTTATTATTTTGTTCTCGTTGGATAAAATATAAAACTAGATATATTTGTTAAAAATGCCAGTAAAAACACTGCTCAAACCACTTGATAGATTACCACATAGTATAAAATTGTCGTTTATGTATGCTTAGACCTTTAAAACTACGCAACGAATTTTGATGCAGTCTTTTTATTAGATAGATCAATTCAAGAGGACAGTTCATAATATAGTAGAGATACACTGAAATGTTTAGTTTTCTAATGTGATGTCGTAAATAAAGAGTTGAGCATATATTGCAAATAATATTATATATATATAATTGTTGGTGATATATATATATATATATAACCAACAATTACCATTTTTATAAAAATATTGCGCATGCTGGGTGGTAAGTTAAAATTCTAACAAGTATCATCTTTTATAAATAAACAAGATATTCTAATTATTAATATTTATTTCACGTTTACGCAATAACATAGGTACATTAGTTTTATAGCGGTATAAACTATGAGAACAAGTTACGAACTTAAAAAATTGATCCAAATTTCGCTATACGTAACGATGAGCGTTTGACTAAAAAATATGTATGTATGTATATATTTGCCATTAATATTTCCAAGGCTCAAAATAGATTCATAGAGACATCAACCCTTAGAAAAGCATTGGCAAAAAAACCGAACAAGAAAAAAATGCGTCGAAAGGCCAATAAGTATGGATTTTGTCAAATGATCGTATATATATTACACGACTAAAGGAAGAATAGATAGCTATGTACCTATATTTATTTAGATTAGTTCTAATTATTAAAAAGATATCGAACCAAAGAAAACTACAAACTTAACTTTGTATAAAAATTGTATTGTAAGACGTGTAAACTGTTATAAAAAAGTTATATTTGTGTACCATAAGGAAGATTTCTTTTTCAATTTACCAACTTTTACGTAGAGCAAAGATAGGTAGGTAGGATTAAGTAACGAATAGAAACTTATGCAAACTAGTTTGGCTAGTGTAAACAACAAAAGTTTGCTAACAATCAATTGTAGACGTTACAAAATTTTGCGTTTTGTTTTCTTAGTAATATAACTCTTACACAATATACTGAACCGATATTATATTTTCAATGTAAAATAAAAAATGTATATGAACTTAAATAATATAAATGAACAAAGTAAAAACATGTTTGATAAAAGTTTTATATATTATTTGTACTTTGTATTCCGTTTTGTTCCCACACTAAGTTCTTTTGCGTCTGTGCAGTGATCTTGTCATAACTGTCATAAACGATTTGTAAATACATACATGGTAAATACGAATCGTTTCGTTGTGATACTAATTTTCTAGTAAGATTACATTAACAAATACCAAAGTATCTAATTAGTTGTAACCTTTAACATAATTTTAGATGACACTGGGACGCAAATACCAGCAATCTTCCGGGTAAATGGCTTTATTATGCGAAGGGTCGGGCCTAACCATGCATGCAACTCGGGTCTCGGTCGTACAAAAATACAGCGGGATTGATTTTTACCTATTTATAGGAATGCTGGGGATGCTCGTAAGGTGTATTCTAACCAGTCGAAGCCTGGCACTTTGTCCGGCTGCTCGTCATCTGTAAGTTGACTACATAACATTAATAATTACCACTCTTGTCACGTACAAAGCTGCTTGTGATTCACCATTACAAATATATCCTTATTTATATGAAGTATTATAATATAATATTTATCCTCATTTATTATATTCACTTCACTATTCACCTCATACAAAAATCATCTGCATCTGTACCTATTTCTTCTGCGAATTTGCAAGTTTGCATTGCTGTGTTCCGGTTTGAAGGATGAGAGAGGTAGTAAAAATACTGGGTAATGTGACATAATATCGTCAAAACACAGAGTTGGCAATGTGCTAGTTAAATCCTTGTGATATTAAGATTGTCCATAGGCCGCAGTGACACTATCACCAGAAACTAAATAGATAATTCAAGCACAGAATTTTCTATTTAGTTTCTGGTTTGTAGGTTTGTAGTGCATGTCCAGTTTGGTTCTACAGTTTTATTATATTGATTACTATATTACATTCAACATATGCCTACAACATACTTTAAGCTACTAGTAACATAACATGTATGTACGCATTCAAAATTACTACAAGTGCTGCAATATTTAAAAAGAAAATTGTGACTTGTGACTATCTATTAGTTTTTAAGAATTTATTCCACTATGTTATTTATGTTCAAGTGATGTGAAGCTATTGTTGTGGGGATCTTTAAGTAATTTTTTTTCATTAACTAAGCCAACTGTAACAACAGTTCCATCATATTCTAACTAAAATGTTAGCATTTTTTACTAAGTGCCATTGTTAAACATATTTGTAGTGAAAATCTTGATTAAATAGTTTAAAATTGATCTTGGTGAGTAATACCATATACCAGTTTAGGAATCCATATCATAATACAAACATTAGTTCGCTATAGATTTTCCTAAATATTTAGTAATTATCTAAATATAGTTTATACATTATAACAGACTAAGTAGTGTCTTTATATAATAGATTTTTGTTAACCATTTTAATCTTCATGAAATGGTATAAGTTTTGATAAATGTCTTATTTAACAACTTTAGATCTTATATGAAAATAACATGCTATATTTCTTTACTAGTATCCAAAATCAATGCATGACATTTTCTTCAGACAAGTAGCACAACAAATTATGGCAATACTTGCTTTTTCCCATGGTTTCACCCGCATATCTATTAGGGGTTTGTTTTATTTGTTGGAATAAAAGATGTCCTTCTCAACCTAAGATGAAAAATTTTAATGTCTTGGTTGGTGAAGTTATTAAAATATGAAAATGGACTCACATTCATTGTTTAAATATTAGTTAGAAAGATACTTTGCCTTTTGCATATAAGTTTTATTTAATTAATTAGTATTCTTTTTATTTAAGTAGTAAATTTATTTGCAGAATCATTAGAGAGAAAAAAGAAAAATTTCAACTGTTCCTATTAAATGAAATGTCTAAAACAAACTTTTACAGGAGAATAGAATTAAAGGTCATTTTGCTTTCAATAAAAACCTAAAAATCAATATAAATAACATCTGTAAAACTTCTTGGAAAGTGACTCTCTTGACATTCTCTTTTATACATAGGGACCATAGATTTATT
Source organism: Heortia vitessoides (assembly GCA_020976665.1). NCBI lineage: Eukaryota > Metazoa > Arthropoda > Insecta > Lepidoptera > Crambidae > Heortia > Heortia vitessoides. The sequence goes on along the minus strand of JACJUM010003174.1, from coordinate 19,257,925 downwards.
GACCATAAAGAAAGCATTACAAAAAGAAAGAGGGTACATTAATTAGTCAAACAAATTCAAAATGAATAATTAGAAAAGAAAATAAGGTTACCTATACAAAGTACCACAGTTAAAATTAGCTATTATGCTGAACGGTCAATAGGTGCTTACTTCGGCTTAAACCACAGCAAGATCACATACTGCAGCACCACTGCAGGACTAGCCTCCAACAGGGTCTATTTCAAATTAGATACAGAAGTAATTAATAAGGTAATGCACAAAATTCGCAGATATCGCTGTGCGATATGATCGAGCCACCTGACTATGAAGAGGTGTGCGACCGCCTCATGGGGGAGCGTGACCCGCTCGCGTACCCCCCCACCGACATCGAGCTGGTCACAGTACCGCGCCGTATCCGCACCCTCACCCATGTGCTGCCTGACGAAGACCTGTGAGTTATACTTGCCGCTTTGTTACCTGGAGAAACCTAGTAGATAACACAGTTTCTCCTTGGGTCTTGATCCTGATGACTAACCCCATAGGGATTGAATTCCCAAAAAGCGATGTCGGTAATAAACATTATAATGCTTACTTTCCACCTTCTTTTAACTCTCTTAAGGTATGATTTTGGAAAAATTATTTTCACGAGTTGCACGACTCTCAATAAAGAACCTTCTTCATACTAAATTTTTTTCGAATAACTTCAAGAACGGCAAAGTTTCATACTATGAATGATGAATTGTCAAAAACCCTTTCTTATTGCTTCCCTATGTTATAAAAGGTACGCCTGTGCAACATTTTAAGTTTCTAATCCTTATAGTTAGGGCATTGATATGTCAATCATTCAGTAAGCTTCGCTTTTTTTGTAAATATATTTTAAAATATTGGGCTCCTTATAATATTACACTTATCTTTCTGTTTAACTTCTAAGAAACTAGAATACTATATGTATACTTTAACTTTGTCCATAAAACAGCACCAAAGCGCCAATGTTTGTCCGCGACTGCATCCGCACATACACCGCCGACTACAGCGTGGTCGAATACAAGTACCGGCCGTACTCAGGGTCCTCGTGCGGGCGCGAGCGGCTGAGCGAACGGCTGGAGCGGCTGCAGGCAGGCCCGCGCCACCAGTATGAGGTGGATGAGGAGCCGATACTCGTATCCACAGAGGAACTCACCTCTACACAGGTACAGCGGTCTCATGGTCTGGTGCCGGCCTTATCCAGGGTCATAGTGTGAGTGGGTTAGTGTCATTGGATTGGTACGAAGTGGTAGAGGAGTCAATACTAGTGTCTACAGAGGAATTGACTTCCACAAAGGTTTGTTCTGTGTCTGGGTGCCAAATATGTATTTAAATACTATATTAATCATTCCCCTGCTATTTAATGGCTTACCTCAGAGTCAGATCAATTTGTGAGATGTGAATTTATTTATCTGCCTCATACGTTATTCTTGAAATAAATTTTCTCTCTTACTCCATCTCTCAGTTCGAATCGCAACCATCGAGCGGACGCCAGTCGGTAGCGTCCATCTCTTCCTCGTCATCTTGCAACGAGACACTCACGCCGCGAGGTTCATGGGCCAGCCTCGACCTTAGAAGCTCGTCGTCAGACCCTCTCCTGCCAGATCTGTTTGAGCGCAAGCCACCTGAATTGCTGGATGCCACGAACGAGGCTAAAAGGTCAGTAGCGTCAATCTTTTAACTTCGAAGTTTTATTTTAACTTAAAAGTTTATATTATAGTACCGTGAAAGTAGAATAGTACCTCCCCCTCTGCCAGGTATCGTAAGGGACGGTTAGAGTACCAGAACCAACAGATGGCGGTTACAAATGCAACAGGGTGGGAATGGCAACAGTATTGTCATCATGAAATTAGTTACTTAATAACTTCAAAGACGGTAAAGTTTTATACTAACATTCGTACCCCGGTTTTACCCCTTTAGGGGATGAATTTTCAAAAATCCTTTCCTAGTAATATTTTTTAACATTTACGCGTTCACTACATACTCATAATGAAACTACTTTAACTTTGTTTTTTTTTCGACAAACAAAAATACAGTCCTCGTGATTTTAGTGTTACTGCAGCCTATACACGCTCGTAATATTACAGGGGTCGCACTAGCGCGTTTCCCACCTTGTAACTTAAGGTTATTATGTCCCAATATCCAGCCATTTTACTGCCTCTCACCCTTCAATGTCGACGAACATTTATTTCATCAACATCATCATCATACCGGCCATTGAACGTCCACTGCGAGACTCTCCGAGACTCTCCAAGAAACTACGTTATTTTGCCCATAATTGCTGCGATGGTCAAGCATGTTGGTAATCGCAGAGCACAGCATCCCCGCCCTGTGCATTTGAGCTGTTTCGAATGGATATACCGCTATCGGTCGGTTTTGGTACCTTAGTCACCTCTTACGACACCTGGTGCGGGAGGTACTATCGCCTCTTCTGGTCAGACAGCTATAAAAGCAACCTCGTATGTTGAACTGTAATTTTTGATCTTAGGATATTTATTTTCAATGATACACAGGTTGGAGAACCGTCAGGCGGATCTCCTGGGGTTGTACACGCCGTATCTTGATGAAGAAGAGGCGGTGGAACGGCGGCTGGCCGCTGACATGCCTCAGGAGCTCATGGGACACCGAATTCTGGTCAACTGTCATCAGCTCAAGTAAGTTGATCCAGTTGACCATAATGTTTTATTATTTTCTGATATATCTCTTAAATAGAACCACTATTTCTAACTATCGTTCAAATTAAATTTTCTCTTGAAAACGTTTTCAAAAATCAAACAAGTCGTTGCATATCGCCAGTAAGCTACATTTAATTTTTCCTGGCGGGCTTGATGGTGCATGCAAGTCATCCTAACTTTGGCGCTAAGGGTCGTCGTGATTTCGATCTCTAACCGGAACAAATATTTATTTACTGATATGTGTTTTTTCTATGTCTGCTTGTTAAAAATATGTATATAAGTATTATATTTGTGATAAATGTGAATGTGATATTAAAATAGTTAGCAAGCAACGTCGTTTCGGATGAAGCTTCTAATTAATTTTAATACACAATACATTTTCAACACACATTCTAAACGATCATCTTGATATATCAGCCAGTTTTTTAAAAAATAATAATTTAATATCAGTTAAACCATGCGCGGTACAGATACTAGACAGACTCGATGGCGCAGATGAGAGAGATATAATAAATATTTACATTTGTTCTGTGTCTGGATGTTATTTATATAGTATATTATATATATATATATATATATATATATATATAATATACTATATAATTTGTTTATATTAGTGTATTTTTAATGTAATAATTATTCGTGTCTCCATATAAATAGATTGGAGCTGGACGTGGAACCACTCTTCGCCTCCATGGCCCTCTATGACGCCAAAGAGAAGAAGAAACTCTCCGAGAACTTCTACTTCAACCTCAACTCCGAGTGCACGCGCCAGATGCTGTCGGCCCACATCCCGCACGCAGACATCTCCACGCTGTCTCGGAGCGCCGTGTTCGACATACTGCATCCTTCTGCCGACGTGTTCTTGGTGGTGCGGGTCGAGAAAGTTCTGCAAGGGGATGTGAACGAATGTGTTGAACCATATATCAAAGATGACAAGGTGAGTTATAGGTGTATTTGATGTCACCCGTAATTAAGGTTAGGGCTAGTATATTGGTTGATTGTATATGATCTCAAACTTGAAATAAACAATCTACAGGCCCGATGGCTCAGGTGGTAGCGACCTCACCTTGTGCGCCTAAGATCGTAGGTTCGATATGATGAAATTTAAGTGATATATTTGTGATTCCTCTGTTGTCTGATATCTTTGATGTGCTAAAAAGCTACTTATCTCGGAGTCAGGTACGTATAAGCTATCGTGTAAATTTATTATTACAATAGGGTTTTATTTTATGAACTTAAACTCAAAAGAAATGTACCATAAAGTTGCACCAATCTATTAATTACATGGAAATTTTTCATACTTCTATGATTTATAAGCATAATCTTGTTTCACGATTAATGTCGGTGAGCAACAGAAAAGGACCTAATAATGCACCTTGTGGCAGACCCATTTCATTTATTGGCCGGTTTGGCTACCAGGTGGCTAGCATTTATTCACGCCCATCCTTTGAAAGTTTGAATTGTACCCTGACCTGTGATTGGTGCGCGCAATCAAATGTTTTAGATAAATCATAGAGTTTTTATATATATATGTACTCAGATTTTTAAAAAAGATAACCGATAATTAAGCTGTATAGGCATAGTGATGTTGAAGATCATATTTTACTAGAAAGAATACTTGTCTCAGATTTTGGGCGGGACTCGAACTTTACATCTTCAACTTACCGAGGATCTGTCCTTTTCTTATTATTGTTTGCATGCTTATCCAAAATTGTTTTCTACATTTAGTTCCCAGATATAGTCTTGTAAATTGTACTACAGAATTATTATTAGCAAACGCTGGCATTGGCTGGCTGGAACCTAAATAAATAAATAATCTGCATTACCGATGTGCAACCGAGAACTTAGCAACCATTATTTTGATACAGGATCGATTCCCGCCTTAAGTCCTGATAATTTGTGTTTTGTCCTAGTGAATATAGTCTTTGGATGAAAATTCAGTATTTTCAAAGCTTGAAACCTTTTAAAAATAATTACAACTCGGTAGAACCGCGAGAAGGTGCGCGCGGGCGCGGCGGCGGCGTGCGGGCGGCTGGGCAAGTACCGCATGCCGCTGGCCTGGAGCGCCGTGTCGCTGCTCAACATCCTCACC
>JACJUM010003174.1:19219620-19252752 GCA_020976665.1 Heortia vitessoides | reverse complement strand
GGCGCGGGCGCGGGCGGCGCGGGGGCGCCGGCGCCTGCGCACGACGAACTCGCCGCGCATCTGGACCACTTCAAGCCCATCGTCATCACCGTCACCAGCTTCTTCAAGCAGGTACGGTGGCGGCGGGGATTTGCGGAGTGCGGATGTGCGAAGTGTGGCTCGAGTGTGGCAGGGTGAGGTGGAAACTGGGGGATTGACCCCACGTTTCCTCGGCATGGCTAATATCCTCAAATATCTAAGGGTGGTCTCCGTCTAACAAGATCGTATAGATTTGAACATGGTGTTACCTAAAAGCCGTGAAATGTCTACTGCTGGACATTTCTAAAGGAAAGATACACCTTGTCCATACTTGCCACTCTGGGTAGACGTGGTAGCAATCACAGATCGTACCATCGACGGGTATGCTGCTGCTCGTCCCCTTTCGTGCTTTTTTGAGTTCCGTTGTGTCGGATGTATATTCTGCCATCTGTCGGTTCATCCGGTACCTCGATCGACTTTTACGAAACCTGGTACATACAAGAGAATTACCATCTTTCTCTGCCGGCTTACAGCAGCTATACTTGACCCTAATTATTTTTTATTGCTCAACAGAAGTGGTCGTAGTGTCCCATCCATCCGGCTTGATAATGTTATGTAATATTCTGAATTCTTGAAGCTGGACTTCCGCTTTGTATATCTTTACTTTGTCAGGGACTATAGCTTCCGGTGATTGTGTCTACTATAGCATATAGTAATTGCTGATAAAATAATAGAATAAGATTTTGAGACACTAGAATTTATTTTAATATATTTTGGCTAATATTATTTTCTACTTTTACAAACAATAATATACATGACTAATCTTTACCTACTAATTTTGTATATAGCTTTTACTTATAATTCCTAGGCTGTGTGCCCTGAGGCTCGCTGTTTTTATATTTATTTAAATATGACACTTTATATGCAATTTACTTGAAAACGTAGCTATAAAAATTTATTCATTATTTCTTAATAAATATATATTTTTTAATGAACTTATTCTAGTTTATTTTAAAGCTTAATAAATCTACCTTTTATATAAAACGCCGTTGAAAGTTCTCTTATGTCGCCTCTTCAATTATATATTTTAATTAGTATATCTATTCACACCGCAGGTCGGTGACCCCGTAAGTTTACTTTGCTAGAGAAAGGTTAAAGGTATATAAAATATCTTTGGCATATGGATACACATCCACGCATTATTTTAAAATAAAAGCACTCAATATTGTCACAAGTGTTTCTTTAATAATGTCATAAATAATTTCTATATAGATAGATAATATATAGAGCTAGAACTCTTACAAAGGTCGCCTGCATTGGGACCTCATTTTCACTTATTTCTACCGCCAAATTGCAGTGTTCGCATTGCTATGTTCCGGTTTGAAGGGTGAGAATGAAAATGAAATTACATGATAATGTGACATAATATCTTAAAGTCACAAGGTTGGTGACGCACTGGTATTTTAAGTTCACAACGACGCGAGCGTCTATTTGCTGCGATTATGTTTACTTTTGCTGTAAGTGGGCCGTAGACTTGTTTGCTGACAAAGGAAAAAATTTAGATTTTTAAATATCCAAATTCACAAATGATATTAAGTATTTTCATGTTTTGATATAAAAATGCTGTTAAGTGTTCAAATAAAAATTACTCATTCCAAATACATAAATATCACAGCAATCTGTTTCAACGGTCGCTCATGCTGCATCACTACTGCAAACGTACTGTCCAAGAGGCTTAACCCACATGCTCCCCCACTGCTCCCCCAGGAGACGGACAAGCTCCGCGACGAGGACCTGTACAAGTTCCTGGTGGAGATCAAGCGGCCCAGCTCGGCGCCCAAGAAGCTCAAGTGCATCCCCGGCACGCTGAAGATCGAGGTGTCGCCCGTCACCGACGACGTCAAGAACGGACTCACGCCCGAGCTGGCCAAGCTCGGCCCGCATGGAGGTTTGTTCTTTTTACTACGGGGAAAAACTAGCTGACCGGTCATCTGATGGTAAGTTTCGTGAAGTACGTCATGCAAAGGTCGGCTGTATTGGTACCTCACTTTTACCTAGTTCTACCGCCAAATTGCAGTGTTCGCATTGCTGTGTTCCGGTTTGAAGGGTGAGAGTGGAAATGAACTTACTGGGTGATGAGACATCTTCAAGTCACAAAGTTGGCAACTCGCTGGTGATGTTTGACAATTTCAATGGCTGATATTTACCATATCAGCCATTGAAAGTCCACGACTAGACATAGGCCTCGGCACGAAAGGAAGAATTTTCGCTTAATTGCCGCGCTGGGCAAGCGTGAAGGCAATCGCAGAGCTTAGCCCGCCCTGTTGCCTTTGAACTGCTTCGGGTGGATATACCGCCACCTGACGATTCCGGTGCCGCAGTCGCCTCTTACTGCGCCGGGTACTATTACACAAGGCTAACTGGCTGTGCAGACGAGAACGTGCGGCCCTGCAAGGAGGTGCTGCCGTTCCCGCTGGCGCCGCCGCTGCTGCCGCACCACCAGTACCGCGCGCTGCTGTACCTGTCCGTGCGCGAGATCAACCTGGCCGGCTACACGTGCCGCGCCGGCTCCGCGCGCAACATCACCGTGAGGCTCATTTGTTTCTTCAAAAACCAACAGCGTCAGAAATTCAACTAGTATAAGGGACATATGGGCAAAGATTATTGTATTTATTTATTTCTGATCTTTGTTAATAGATTAAAATAAAAGAGGATTTAATTTTAATATTATTTTTTAAAAACAACTGAAATATAATTAAAACAGCTTTTCAAATAATTCAGTTTTAACATATTAATTCTTTTCATTTTCTTTTTTGTTTTTCCTGTAAACCTGCACATTGTCCCTTATGACAATTTGTTGATAAATACGAAAAGATTGCGCTCCTCCTGATGCGCCAAAGGTCGTGGGTTCGATTCCCAACCTAGACGAATATTTGTATGATGATATTTGTGTTTGTTCTGTGTCTGAGTGTTAAATATATGTATTTAAGTAATATCTTGGTTACCTCTGTTGTCTGGCGTCCGTAACACAAGTGCTTTAAGCTACTTAGAACGGAGTCAGGTCAATGTTTGAGATGTTGTAGGAATTTATTATTATTATATTTTTTTTAGATAAATATGGACAAAAAACGTGGTGCCTTAATATTTTTTATGAAGATGTTATGTCTAATCTGCTAAATTGGCCAGGTGCGAGTGCAGCTGATGTGCGGGGAGAACCAGGAGTGCGCCCTGCCAGGCATCTTCGGCCGCTCCTCCTGCCCGGAGTTCACCACCGAGGCCTACACAACCGTACTGTACCATAATAAGTGAGTTACTCCATATTTATTTAAGGTTACAAAACTACGTTGACAAACATACAACTCGAGTGATGGCAAACAGTCAGCGAGGACTATAATCGAACTTCTATCAGTCGGCACCTATGTGACTTGAATATATGATGTCCTAGTCCTGACTGAATGACTGACTGACTGACATATGAACGCGAGGCCTAAACTATAAGGGCTAGAAACTTGACATTTTGCACAGAGGTTCCTTTTAATACGTAGGGGTGTACTGAGAAAGGATTTTTGAACATTCATCTCCTTAAGGGGTAAAACTAGGGTGCAAAGTTTATTTAAGACATTGTTATATTTGATTATTCGAATTAAATTTAGTAATAAGGTTCTTCATTGAAAGTCACGGAACAAATAACATATTTTTTTGAAAATCATCCAATGTTAGTATGTATTCTACAATTCAACGCGGGTGAAACCGTGGTGCGCTGCTAGTAAATAATAAAAGTCATCTTACCAGCCATCGAAAATCCACTGTTGAACGTAGGCCTCCCCAAGAAAGGGGTTATGGGTATGTTGCCGATAATTGCCACACTGGGCAAGCGTTTTGGCAACCGCAGAGCGCAGCTTTCGCGACGGGGATGCTGCTCCCAACCCCGCCCTGTACATTTGAGTTGCACTGTTTAGGATAGATATACCGCCATCTGTCGGTTCGGGTACCTTAGTCGCCTCTTACAACACCTGGTGCAGTGGAAGGTACTTTTCTGCTTTGCCAGTAACTCACGGCTTGTATTTGATAAAGGCACCAAACAAACTGTGTCAGGATACCAACCTGTTGAACAGAAACCCGTCTCTGTACGACGAGATCAAGCTGAAGCTGCCGGCGGACCTCGGCGACCACCACCACCTGCTGTTCACGTTCCTGCACGTGTCCTGCCAGAGGAAGCCGGTCGCGCCCGACCTGGAGAAGAACGTGGAGACACCAGTCGGTTACTCGGTGAGACAGATCTATCTATTTTTGAAACCCAGAAAAATTATGTAGAAAAACAAATCTATTTACTTAGTGAAGCATAAAAATAAGGAAACAGTCTGTTATCTAAGCAATTTCCAATCATTGCAACCCATGGAACTCTTAATAATAAATATAAAATGCAATACTCTTTATATAATAAGACAATATCAAAGTTTTATTTATATACTGATTTTAAATATCATCACTACTATAAAACTAACTGTCTGTCTGTCTGTTCGTATGTATGCTTAGATCTTTACAACTACGCACCGGATTCTTATTTAGTTTTTTTTTAGGGATAAAGTGATTGAAGAGAAAGGTTAATATGTATAATACATGCTTAATATAGTAGAGAGACACTGATATATAATTTTAGAGATAGTAAACTCTGGCTGTATCCGATAAGATAGATCAAAATAATGTACCACAGTATTATACACCTTAAAGAATTCTACAACAAAGATGCGATGGTATATGTCTATCTCTTAAAGATAACTCAACATTTTTTAATCTTTTATATTTCACGAGAAACAATGCCGATTTTAAACACAACAGTAATCCTTATAAAATTTAGTAATATAAATATCTACAGCATGTAATTTCAGTGCATATTTTCGAAGATGCATTAGCATGCACCAAAAGTATTAGCATTGCACACGGGCGAAGCCAGAGCGGATCGCTAGTTTATATTTTGTATTTATATATATTTTGTATTACATTTTTATTTGAAATTTATGTCTTTTTGACTCAAAAGTAACAGATGTATGACTTGTTTTCTTTTTCCAATAAGTAATATAAATACATATGGCGCTTTTCAATATGAATTCGCAGCATATGATTTTAATGCGTATTTAAATTCTTTTAATAAATAAAAGTATTAAAAATTCTACTACTATTACTAGTTTTAGTTTTAGCATTACACCCGGGCAAAGCCAGGAGGCGTCGCTAGTTTGTAATATAGTCGCTTTATATCCCGTATCTTAGTCTTTTTGACTCAAAAGTGGAGATGTAAGTCTTGTCTGTTTTTTCCAATAGGCATCAACAGATTATTTTTTAAGTTAAACTTCTTTATGTGCGTCAGAACGATTTCCTGATATAGCGTCACGATGAAACTCGGAATAGTAAAACAGTTTATTTATCTATATAAAATACAAGCTAACCCCACAGACGTTCTCCTGTATTAACTATATTTATGTTAATATGAAAAAAATATTTCAGCTATATATATAAATTGAGGTATTAACTGTCCGATCTTTCAAGTTGGATCCAAATGTGTGTAAAAGTTCGTCCCGGACAAACACTGACACGAAATATTTATATCTATACGAGCTGACTTGACAAACGTCCTGTCCTAAATTGAGATATAAACTAGCCTATCTCTCGAGTTAAATTAAACTGTTCACACAATGAGCAACAAAAATGTTCGTCGTCAATTTTTAGATAATTTTCCTCTCAATACTTTTCCTGTCAGAAATTCAATCGACGTGAGGGACATTTAGGCAATTTTTTTTTGACTTTGTTAATAGTTTCAAGTAAAAGAGGAACTCAATTTCGACAGTATAAAACAGCTTAAACGTAATTGAAAATAGCTATTCAAATAATTAAGTTGTAATTAATTGTTTTTATTTTCTTTTTTGTTCTTCATGTAAACCTGCATATTGTCTTTTACGATAATTGAATTTATGACCGTTGATGTGTTAAAATTTATTTCCCCAGTGGCTCCCTCTGTGCCGTAACGGCAAACTGACGTGCGGCGAGTTCAACCTGCCCGTGATGCAAGAAGAGCCGCCCCCCAATTACTCGTACATTTTCCCCGACGTCCTGCTGCCCGGCACCAAGTGGATAGATAACCACAAGCCGATATTCAACATCGTGCTGGACGCCCATACGACGGTCCACCCGCTGGTGAGGATCTACAGAATTTCTTTTGACGGGCCCGATGGTGAAGATGATTGTGATGATATTTGTGTTTGTCTTGTGTCTAGGTGTTAAGTATTTATATTTGTGATTCCTCTGTTGTTTGGCATCCGTAACACAAGTATTTAAAGTTACGGAGTAACTTACTACGGAGTCAGGTCAATGTATGAAATGTTGTTTGAATATTTATTTATTTAGTTATTGGTAAACCAGTAATTGTTACACCGTGATAATATGTGTGCAAAAGCCAGAACTTAAAACAAAGTGTACAATAGGTAGGTCCACACAGCATGCGTTGTGCGATCAGACGACATTAACATTTATTATTCTTCAAATTAAAATTATTTAATCTAAGTTTAATTGATAGATTTGGCGCTTAATTCTATATATTTAAATATATTTAGTAGGAGAAGCTAAGTGACTGACATATCAACGCAGGATCTAAACGATAAGGGTTAGAAACTTGAAATTTTCAAAGCATGTCCTTCTATAATGTAAGAGAGCACTAAGAAAAGATTTTAGAAAATTCATGCTACTAAGAAAATAAAATGGGTAAATAGGGGTACAAAATCATAACGTATGGGAACACTGAGAAAAAAATTATGAAAATTTACCCCCCCTAAGAGGGTAAATGGGGGTAAAAAGTTAGTTTTAAACTTTTCCATTTTTAAAGTCTTTGTGTTATTGCTATGTAGTTAATGTCGAGGTTGAAATTAGTGTTACATATCTGAATGAGCGTATTTTATCAGGACGGGTACATAGAGCGGTTCGCGATGGCGTGCGAGGCGGTACAGGAGGGCAACATCCCGCCGAGGATTGGACTCACCAACATGGAGGCCGAGTTGCGCGCGAGGTATGTCTGGTGTTCTAGATTTTTATGTATATTGTAAGAGATATTTACCACATATATATTTCTAGCATACAAAAGGTTTGTTTTTTTACTAGATCTGGTGGGTATAGCCGTGAGGTACCGGCAGAGTAGAATAGTACCTCCCCCTGTACTAGGTATCGTAAGAGCCGACTAAGGTACCAGAATCGACAGATGGCAGTATATCTATACGTCAGCCTAATAAATGGGGTATGTTGCCTAGCGCAGCAGTTATGGGCATCATACTCCCTTTCTTGGGGAGGCCTATGTCCAACAGTGGCTTTTTAATGGCTGGTATGATGATGATGAGAACAGGTTGACAAACAAGCATACAGTTCGCGTGATAGTAAACGTCTTTGCAGCATGCAGACGCTCGTAATATCTAGGATATCACTAGCGCGTTGCCAACCTTGTAACTTGAAGATATAATGTCATATTACATTTTTGTGAGGTCTACCTCATGTGAGTATATATTTCTAGTTTTATTATGCGTGCACTCAACGTATAGAAACTACTATTTCACGTATTTATATAAAAATACCATATGTTTGTTCGACGATTATTAGGTTTTATATTGTTATTTACCGGTAGGATACTGTGATATGATGAACTAGAGTCCTCGCTCTTCGCGGTACCCTCAACAGAACAGTACCCTCAACCAGGATCAAAAGTTATCGGACTCTCCGTACAACCCCTCCTCCAGCTGACGTGCCTTCCCAAATCTTCTTCTCCTCCCACAGCCTCCGAGCGCACCTCTTATGAGCGCTCTGACTTACAAACGTGTGAATTATCCATAAAAACCGCAAGGTTACAAATAAATATCATATGTGACGTACGTAGCACTCTTCACTCACTATGTATTCTCCCCAGGTTCCGTAATGCAAGTTCCGTAAATAAGTGTATGCTTGGGTGTTCTGCTATCTAAAGTTGTAAACAAACATTCGCTATGTCTTCCGGAGCAACCGGCGATGGTCGTGTACCACCAGCGGTCGTCTTCCGAACGACCGCACTTCACAGTGCAATGTTTCACCCACTCACCATATGATGACGTGGTGGTGGAGCAGCTTATGCGCTCAAGCCGATTTGACTAACCGGATATCCAATAGCTTAGCATTTTTGCTGAAGTCTCACCAACGTTTAATGGTAGAATATGGACGTTACGGGGCGGCTCTTTTGTGGGACCTTACAAGAATATGGCATCAGTTTTTCTGACTGAGAAGCCTAGTTCAAGGGAGCACCCCGACCTTGCAAATTTCTCTGCCAAGGCATCGAGGTGTCGTCTGCTGTGCAGGACCCATCGATTAAGACATCATAGGAGCGAGTCGTGCACTGAGTAACTTGAGCGTGTACGCATCTGATCGGTGTTCGATGTACATTACATTTTTGATTAAATAGTTATTTTTATCAGCCTCTTTTTGTATACTTGTATGTATTCGGGCATAGTGGTGCTTAAATGTTTTTAAGGCGCACTCAAAGTGGGTATTAAACGATACCGCCAAGACAACCTCACGCGCCACATTCCGTTCTACGAAGCGGCGGAGACGATCGATCACGTCGATTGTATATCAGTATGGATAACATCAAATAGGACTAGGTCTGGTTCGTTTCACATCAGATGACTTTCGACCTCTTCGTGCCCCAAAGACGTTGCCAGCATCAATCACGGAAAAGTTCCACAAAGAGTTCAATCTCAACCTGAAATAGGTTCCATCTATTCTACTTTACGATGTCACTGGTTCTCAGCATAGCGGAGCTGCCGACCTCGAGCGTGGAGGCGCTGGCGCAGTACCTGCCCGTGGTGCTGGACAAGCTGCTGCACCTGCTGGTGGCGCCGCCCGCGCTGGCCGGCAATACGCTCAACATCGCGCAGCAGGTGTTCACCTGCCTCGCGCACCTCTTTACCGAGCTAACGGTCGGTACACGGCGGCACTCACCTAGTCTAGTCCACGTCTAGTCGCGACCTCTGTCGGGTTCACTAGTACAACATAAAAAATATATTATTTTCTAATGTTTTAATTCAGTTCAAGTACTACGGAATAGTAGAATATCTGTAACAGTCATTGTGATTAAATAGCTATTATAGACAGTGGCTAGTCGATACATGTATATAATAACAAAATTGGCTGGACATAGACCTCCCCACGAAATGGGGAATGTTGCACATTAATTTTCTAGTTAATTATCATATCAGCCGTCGGAAGTCCACTGATGGACATAGGGCTCCCCGAGAAATGGGGATTTTGCCCATAACAGCCGCGTTGGGCAAGCGTATTGGTAATCGCAGAGCGCAGCTTTCGCGAAGGGGACACTGCTGTCCATCCCCGCACTATGCAATTGAGCTGTACTGTTTCGGATAGATATGCCGCTACCTGGTACCTGGTACCTGGTGGTAGAGGTAATTTAGGTACCAGAATCGATAGCTCGTTGATGAGTCATTATGCAATATATCTACATATATATTTATAAGCGAAGCGAAAACTTCTACACCTTTGCAAATTGTTAAACGTAAAATTCTACATATGTAAAGTCAATTTCGAGAAGTGCATATATTTTTATATCAGAAGCACTAGAAACGAATGAATTCGAAGACAAAAATATATTTAAACGAATGAAACATTAATTGTCTGTATGTTTCAGTGATCACTTTCTTTTTGGTCTTATTGAATAAAAAAATTTTATAATCTTAGTGCCTAATAGAGGTGACATTAAGTCGGATAAAAAAAATATGATTTATGGTCAAATGCCGACCACCGGCCGACCACCGGCTGACCACCGCTAACGTCCCCGTGTCGCGCAGAACATGAGCGAGGGCGCGACGTGCGACGCGCACGGGCGCAGCGGGCTGCTGGCCGCCTACGTGCAGTACCAGGCCTCCATCCCGCGGCCCGCGCTCACCGACCGCGACATCGGCCTGCCGCTGCCGCCCGCAGGTCTCGTGCCGTTGTTTGACCAAAAGATCCAGTTAACGATGTTTTATGATATATTTATCTCTCGAGATATACCGCTTGCCATCTTTTTTTATTTTGACGGGCCAGATGGCGCCGGTGGTAGTGGGATCGGTCTCCACCGGAAATATGATTATTTGTATTATTTGTGTATTTGAGTTATATATTTTTGATTCCTCCGTTATCTAAGGTCCGTGACACAAGTTTTTTAAACGACTTACTATTTGTAAAACAACGTACGTACTTATGCATGCATACTCTCATTTTATTTACACAAAATCTCATATATTGACCCGACTCGGATATAAGTCATTTGAAGCATTCAGATAACGGACATCAGGCCACAGAGGAATCACAAAAATAATCATATAAATCTTTGCCCTGGATGCGAATCAAACCCATGACCTTTAGCGCGCAATATGGGACCATTATCGTCTGCGCCATCGGGCCTCAGATCATTTAGTTAAAGACTATTTATTCATCTGGAGTTACAAGCATGTACTTAATTTTATTTGTATGTTCGGATCATCATCATGATCATCATCGCCACGCCACGTGACCACCGCCTATACACGCTCGTGTCATCACAAAGATATCACTAGTGCCAACCTTGTGAATTGAAAATACAATGTCACTTTTACCCAGTAATTTCACTGCGTCTCTCACTCTTTAAGCCGGAACACTGCTATTTAGCGGTAGAAATAGGTGAGTGTGGGGTACCAATGCAGACAACCTTTGTGTAAGAACTCCCTCTAGAGATAGAGATCATACAAAGGTTAGTGTTTTACTAGTAAAATAATGTCTCACAATCAATACACCTATTTAAAGCGTCACCGTCGCTTATAAACTTTTTTTTATCACAAGTATCATGATATCATTCATCATTTGAGCATTGCTGGTAAACTGCAGTGATAAGTAAATGTGATATACCCATGCAAACTACATTTTAATACACTGAGTAGTTCAAGTAAATACAACGAAAGAAGCTAAACCATTGATTTAAAAATCTCTAGTAACCATATCTTAGCTTAAATATTGTGTGAAGAAATAAAAAATACCCGTGTATTGTCAATTAATGAAATAATTTAACAGTCATGACGGACGGCTCCTGCAAGATTCTGCACGAGGAGTTGGCGCTCCAGTGGGTGGTGGCCAGCGGAGCCACCAGGGACCTAGCCATGCAAAACTCCTGGTAACTATTGGTTACATAACATAATAATTTGTTTACCTAAATTAGCTAACACGATGGACGTTGTCCTTTCATAACTATGTTATATATATAAGACAATAAATTGTAATTTACTCTCAGAAGTAAAATAAAACTACAATTTGTTTCTCTGTAAATAAAGAAACGACAATTAAAGTTTATATATAATTATAAACATAATTATCACCTCTCGATTTATAAAAGTTAATATTAATTAATTAAACTAAAAGAGAATATTAATAAAAATAATAATAATTTTATAAACAGGACATATTTGTCTTTGACAATGACAGCTTGATTGACGCGACACGCTAACGGTGTATGGTCGATGTTATTTGTATATTTTAATTACTTTAGATAATCTTCATCTTCATACAGCAATTGGAAGTCCACTGGTCATTGGCCTCTCCAAGAAAGGAGACGTCGTCGTTTTTCTCCCATTATTGCCGCGCTGGGCAAGCGTGTTGGCTATTTTAGAGCGCAGCTTTCGCGACGGAGAGGCTGCTGTCTATCTCCGCCCTGAGCATTTAAACTGCACTGTTTCGGATGGATATACCGCCATCTGTCGGTTCTGGTACCTTAGTCGCCTCTCACGATACCTGGTGCTAGTGGGAGGTACTATTCCACTCTGCCGGTATTTCACGGCAACGGTGTTTGTTCGTTCTGGTTTAACTCAAAAACTACAAAACTTTATCAAGAATAGAAAATTACATTATCACAAGTTTTCCATTATTCTCATATTGTCACACGGAGGGGAATATATAATTTTAAAGATTCCGGGTTTGCCGTCACCAGTGTCTAAAACTAGGTTTAGTGTAAGTTCATCTAGGAATAACTAGGGGCGATAAAGTTACCTTTACCAAGACCTAATCAGATGCAGACGTGTCTGACGGGCCTGATGGCGCAGGTGGTGGTGATCCTTGATTATGCGACAGGGTCCCGACCCTTGTTCAAAGTTCAATCTCCAATCAGGACAAACATATGTGCGACGAATATTTGTATTTGTTCCTTGTCTGGGTGATGAAAATGTGTATTTTACAATTATTTTTAGGTGATTCCTCTGTTGTTTGATGTCAATAAGGCACTTGCCTCGAATGACTTACCTCAGAGTACGGTCAATGTATTTATGAGATGTTAAGGTCTCGGGAGTTTATATGGGCGGAACATTCGCTCAGATAACCAAAATATTACCGGTTCGAAACCCACCTATTAAATAAATCCCCACAACATCTCATACATTAACCTGATTTGTGTTAAGTCATTAAGCACTTGTGTTTCGGACATCAAGCAACAGAAGAATGACAAATATACTACTAAAATACAAATATTTAACACCCAGACACAGAACGAACGTAAATATCATTATATAAGTATTTGCCTTGGGTGCGGATCGAACTCATGTCTGATCACAAGACAGGATCACTGCCATCTGCGCCATCGGCCCTAACTTTACAATATAATTATAACAAAGTCTCTATAGAAGGTATGGTAAAGTGCGTGCGCGTGTGGCAGGGCGCTGTTCGAGCTGATGGTGAAGTCGATGGTGGAGTACCTGTACTGGAGCGGCGCGCACGAGGCGCCGCGCAAGGCGCGCTTCCCCGACCAGTTCACGGACGACCTCACCACGCTCGTCAACAACGTCACCTCGGAGATCATCTCGGGGTGCGTGCCGTCGTAGACGCCGAGTAGACGCTCGTGCTACCAAAAGGATATCACTAGCGTTGCCAACTTTGTGACTTCAAGATATAAGGTCTCATTATCCAGTCATTTCACTGCCTCTCACAGCCGTCGCAGCTGAAACCACTGAGGTACCAATGCAGACGTGTATACGATATTTTTTTGAAGGCGTCACTCATTGGCCTATAGACGCTCGTAATATCACAAGGATATCACGCGCGCCAACCTTTAGACTTAAAGATATTATGTCACATTACCCAGTCATTTCACTGCTTCTTTCATCTTTCAAACTAGAACACAGCATTGCCTACATTGCTGGTTGGCAGAAATAGGTGAATGTGAGTTACCAATGCAGATGACCTGCATGTAAGGTCTACCTCTTTTCAACTTTAGTTAACCAAGTATTTACTTATCCTTGTCTGCGGAACTAAGGATTTAACGTTGGGTTACGGAAATCTTCTCCGACCAGTCAAAAACACTCATAACGCTTGTCGGGAGATCATCTCGGAGTGGGTACCTTAATCGATCCTGTAGATATACTTCAGCCCGATAATTATATCTAATGCTAGAATTTTGACGGGCCCGATGGCACAAATGGCAGTGATCCTATCTTGTGTGCCAAAGTTAATTTTATTCTCTTACCTTAAAGGTCCATTACAAGTTTTGTGTAATTAGAACAATCAAGTGTGATGTATTTTTCGTATTAAACGCATAGTGCAATTTTGAACACTGTTCTTGATTTTACAGAATAAAATGTGATGATATATAACCTGTATTTAATTAATTTTATAAATTTTTGGTGGGCGGTGGGTGAAGTTAAATAGTTTTTAATAATTACCAAGTGATTATGGACAACCTGCTAGGACTTCTCCTATCAGTTTACTAAGTATTTAAGAACTTATTCAGTATTTTTACCTTTAAGATCATCTCGGGGTTATTCAAGTCAACGAAGTTGATGAAGTAATCTATCAGAACTATATTGAAGTATCTTTCCTGAAGTATTTTTTCCCAGCATTCCTCTAATCTTGGCTACCAAGATACGCCGGATTCACACTATGCCATGTCTAGGTACGGCAAGAACAGCCGGCTGACGCAGAGCCTCAACAACAGCCTAGCCTTCTTCCTGTTCGACCTGCTCAGCATCATGGACCGCGGCTACGTGTTCATGCTGATCCGCAGTTACTACAAGCAGATGACCGCCAAGATCGCCTCGCTGCCTGACGCTGTTCCGCTCGTCCATTATAAGGTAGAGATGTATACAAATGGTTTCTACATTTTGTTCTATATTACTTCATTCTATTTATTTCAGTAACTTTATTAAGCAAATAAAGTTATAGTTAGTTCATCATCAGCATTACAGCCATTCCACTGCTGGACATAGCCCCTCCCCCCCCCCCCCCCCCACCACCGGGAGAATTCGCTCATAATTGGCGCGCTGTGCATGCGTGCTGGCAATTGCAGAGCGAAACTTTTGCGGCAGGGATGCTGCTGTTCATCCCCACCCAGTGCATTTGAGCTATACTGTCTCGGATGGAATACCGACATCTGTCGTTTCTAATACTTTATTAGCATCTACGACACCTGGTACAGAAGAAGGTACGTACTATTCTACTCTGCCGGTACCTCGCGGCAAACAATTACTTC
The DNA here is from genome assembly GCA_020976665.1 of Heortia vitessoides. Classification (NCBI taxonomy): domain Eukaryota; kingdom Metazoa; phylum Arthropoda; class Insecta; order Lepidoptera; family Crambidae; genus Heortia; species Heortia vitessoides. The sequence goes on along the minus strand of JACJUM010003174.1, from coordinate 19,238,192 downwards.
TTCCTATTATAGATAGTTAGAGATTTTTAAAACACATATTATACTTAATTCAAAATTAAAGAAATATTATTTCTTTACACATATAGTATAGTAACATTAACGTCAAGAGGTGCGATAGTAGTAGTGCGGTTTATTGTTGGGTTATTTTTACCAAAAGGCCGGGTTCAGCCTCATAACATGTTTTGCGATATGGTCTCTGAAGGAAGAAACCCCATGTCGAGATTAACAACATCCATCTTTAGGTGTGAGCCATTAAGATCATAATTGAGTGTGAAACTTCGACAGATATGTTTACGTTGTTGTTCGATCTATTGATTTGAGAGTGGAGTTATTTTATTTAAATGGACTTATATTGTTATTAACCATATGGTACCGGCAGAGTATAAAAGTACCTCCCTCTGTACCTGACAGATAGCCGTATATATCCATTCGCCACAGTGTAGCTCAAATGCAACAGGGCGGAAATGGGCAGCAGCATTCCCGTTGTGAAGCTTTGCTCTGCGATTGCCACCACGTTTACCGGCGCGGCAGCTAAGGGCAAGTTTCCCCTTTATTGGGGAAGGCCTTTGTCCAGCAATTGTAAAAGTATTGCATCAGTAATGCAATTGTAAAAATCAAAAGTAACAAACGTCTATACAAAGGGGAACTTAGATTGGGGGTGAGGAGGGGGGGTTGAGTCGATAGTACTGCGCTGCTCCCATCCGCTAGGACATGAGAATTGAGCCAGTAGACTAGCACATACAAAGGGGAATCAAGACGCATGCGCGGACGCAGGCGGTCGAACTGTCGAGGGGCGATATGACTGAGGGCGCGTGTGACAGCTGGCGTTCCTGCGCGTCGTGTGCTCGCACGAGCATTACGTGCCGCTGAACTTGCCGGGCGCGGCGGGCGGGCCGGGCAGCGCGGGCGGGCCGGGTGCGGCCGGCAGCGGCGCCTGCTCGCCGGCGCCGTCGGCCGCGTCCGCCACGTCGGCCTCCGCCTCGGCCTCCAGCGCGCCGCCGCCGCACGCGCTGACGCACGAGTTCCGCGCGCGCCACTACCTGGCCGGCCTGCTGCTCACCGAGCTCACCGCCGCCCTCGAACTGCAGTGAGTGCCTTCGCTTTTAGTGACCTCTGACTCGATCTCGCTTTCTGCCTTGCCGGCGTCGCATCGAGAATGTCGGCTTGGACCTATCTCATTCTCACCTATTTCTACTAAAGCAGTGTTCGCATTGCTGGGTTCAGGTCTCACACCCTTCATAGTGAGACAGGAAATGAAATTACTGGATATACTAGAATGTGACATAATATCTGTAAGTGACAAGGTTGGCAACTCGCGAGTACCTAATATATTTGTGGTATTGCGAGCGTCTATGGGCTGCAGTGACGCTCACCATCACGCGTACTTGCACATATTCTTCTTAGTTGACTTGGTCTAATAAAAAGATTATATCGTGCTTTATTCCACGATGGCATTGAAATGCTTTGCAATTTGCGTTTGATGGATCTTACTGAAACTGACCCGTTCTCATCATTCATAAATGAATGAAGTGCAGTAGTCGCTGAATATGAGGATGAGAAGGTTGTCCTGAGGGTAGTTGTTGATATTCCTAATAACAATGTTATCCTAATTTTGGACAAATAATTCGTATTTTTAGGCACATTTTGTACCCTCGTCACCCGCCATCGATCTGTTCAAGTTCGAAATCGTTCAATAGTTTCTCAAGCATGGCGCAAATTGACGATAAAAGTACCTTCTATCAACCTATTCTGTCATGCTCGAAAGACCATAATGCAATATAATATTAATAAGTTCCTACTACATCTCATACATTGACCTGACTCTGTGGTAAGTCGCTTAAAGCGCTTGTGTTACGGACGCCAGACTACAGAGGAGTCGCGAATATACTACTTAAATACATACACTTAAACTCTGGGTGGGAATCGAACCCACAACACTTGGCGCACAAGATGAGACCACTACCATCCGCGCCATCGGGCCTGTCGAATATTTAAACATACTCGTACATGACTAGTCATGTGACAAACCATTTCGAAGTGCGACGATATTTTCGCGCCTAAAAGAGTGGGGGGACCGCAGGAGCCCGGCGCTGCAGGGCGCGGCCGTGAACGCGGTGGTGTCGCTGCTGGCCGCGCACGACGCGGACCCGCGCCTGGCCGCGGCCGAGCCGAAGGCGCGCGTGGCGGCGCTGTACCTGCCGCTCATCGGCATCGTGCTGGACTCGCTGCCGCAGCTGCACCGCGGGTTCGCCGGCAACAAGGGTATGACTCGACTCGAGCCGCGTTCGCACACGTTGTGACACCCGGCCGATAACATTAACTATATATATAAAAGGAGAAGCTGACTGATTGACTGACATATCTACAGGGCCTAAACCATAAGAAGAAACTTGAAATTTTGCTCAGGGGTTTCTTTTGTAACGTATGGGGAGCGTTAAGAATCCTCCCCCTACAGCCGTAAAACCAGCGTGCAAAATTAGTGTGGCGGCTAGTGTATCTTCCTTACAAACCGCCTACAATAATTTGAATAGCCAAGGAACTATTATTTCGTTGTTATAGTAAAACGCCAAAGCAACGACAACTTTGAATTATATATATATAGCCTTTACTTCTAATTTAAATAATATTATAACTACTTTTTACAATATTTTCCACGTTTTTCTAGAGATCACATAATCTAACTTTCGAAGCTAATCAATAATAATGAAGGTCCGTGATAGGCGCTCGTAGGTTCGTAGTGGAGCCGCGCACAATACGTCGTCAGGCCGTAGCATCATGGCCGTCGTCTAAGCCCCGCCTCCGCGCGGCCCGAACAATGGAGGCGTAGCGGCCATGCCACCGTGCGCGAGAGTCCATCTTGCAGCCCGCTCATTAGGGGCGGACGTCAGTAGTTGACGTCACACATCACGCCATCGTATACGCTATAGATCATACGATGTCTCTGCGTGTGCGTTAAACGGACAGTAGCTCTTGCGTACACTACATTAGTATGAAACTGCCGTTTTTGAAGTTATTCGAACTAAATTCAGTATGAAGGTGTTTCGTTGAAAGTCATTAAACGTGTAAAATATTTTTTTGGAAATACTTTCTTGGAACGTTTAAAAACAATGTTGTAGTATAAAGGTTTTCTGAATTTTAAAGTTATTTCATGAAATGTTTTATTTGGATGATAAGTATTATTGGCCAAATCCCTTTTTATGAATACAAATAATTGGACTTACATCGGCAGATAGCTATTGATATAAGGAGTAACTTATTACTTTTACTGTAGTTCATATGCTCACGAGAACTGGAGTTACGCGAGTGAAACCGCAGGGCGGTGCTAGTGACTTTTGGATGCCTCTCACTGTTACTCAACACTTGTAAGACGATAACTGGCTACTGCAGTTGGACAACGATTTTACTTACCCCGACGACGGCCACACGAGCCAAGGTACAACCTGAGAGGCGCCTCCGAGTGACAGTAGTGGGACCTGCGGGAGCAATCTGGTACAAAGTATTTCATTAATGAGCGACGTCTCCCATCCCTCTGATAGCGATGGAATTGAGATCAGTAGATCCTCCACTATTGGATCAGGCCGAAAGAAACATGTAACATATATAAAAAAACTTAGCTTTGGAGTACCGACAGAGTAGAACAATACCTCCCTCTGTACCAGGTGTCGTAAGATGGCTCAGGTTACCAGAACCGACAGATGGACATATATCCATCCGAAACAGTTTAGCTCAAATGCACAGGGAGGGGATGGGCAGCAACATCCCCGTCGCGAAAGCTAACCTAAGCGATTACCAGCACGCTTGCCCAGCCCGGCAATTACGGCGGCTTTTATTGGGGGACTTGTCTATGTCCAGCAGCGGACTTTCAATCGCTGTAATGGTGATGATAAAAACCGTTTATAGGTTTGACTATTGCTCCAATTTTATACTTTTCAAAGAGCGATTTAGTGTACAAAATTCTTTTGCATTTCAATAGGAATACAAGCATGGCCCCGCTGTTTTAACCACGTAGTTCCTCCTTGCGAATAATATATAACAAAAGTTGCCTAAGTTACGCCTTAGTCCATTACTGAGGTAACTATGCACTAGTAAAATTTCCGTTAAAATTTGTCCAGCCGTTTACCAATTTACCTCAAACCGTTAGATTAAAACTTGTTTTTGTTACAAAAACTGTACATACACGATGTCTGCACCTCAAATATAAGACGATATGAAGCAGATTTGCGGATATAACTTGACAGGCGTTAGAGGCGCGAACGACATTAACATGTTATATTTCGGACAAAACTTTATTAATTATATAGGCTATGTGTTACTCTGATACATAAGCTATATTATTGTAAAGTTTTATTAAAACCCTTTCATTAGTATTTGCGTGAAATACTCGAGAACATACACACTTACAAACTTTTGCCATTTTAAGATTAGTGTGATGAAGAATGACAAACTTTTGCCTTTAAAAAGTTAGTGGGACGAAAAAAAAATATGACGACTTTATCTCACATTGCTTCAGAAATTCTGCAGCTGGATAATGAAATTGGACAATTCGGCAATTTCTATTCGATGGCTTCACCCGAGGGCGAATACAAGCAGGTGAGCTGCACAATTCTAATCACACATTCTCTCGAATATAGATATGTTTGTGCCATGTGGTACCGGCAGAGTAGATTAGTACCTCCCCCTGTATCAGGTGTCGTAAGAGATGACTGAGGTACCGGAACCGACAGATGGTGGTATATATCTGAAGCATTAAAGCGCAAATGCAACAGCGCAGGAATGGGTAGCAGTATTCCCGTCGCAAAGCTACGCTCCGCGATTGCCACTACGCTTGCCCGGCGCGGCAATTATGGGCAAATCCCCCCTTATTACGGCTGCTATGATGATGATGATTATGTCTTCATACGTATACCGGTTCGTGCAGAGCGCGCGGCCGCCATTCAACAGCGAGACGAGCAGAAACCTGCTGATGTGCCTGGTGTGGGTGCTGAAGTTCGCGGACCGCGGCGCGCTGAGTGCGTGCGCCAGCGAGCTGCCGGCGCGCCGCCTGCACGCGCTGCTGGCGCTCATCGACCTGTGCTTCAAGTACCACGAGTACAAGGTACTGTGGTATAATATCTTCAAGGCTGTGGTGACGGACTGCACGCTTATTTGTCGACCTGGAATAATAATAAAAAAATGCTCAGGGTCGCAAGGAGATCATGAAGTGCGCTCAGCAGAATGTGCGTAAGACCACGGATATCAAGGCGAAACTGGAGGACGTCATACTGGGTCAGGGCTCCGCGCGGTCCGACTTCATATTGCGCCGTAAAGGTAAGAACTTTTTTGATTAGATATTGGTTTATTATCTACTTATATTTTATAAGTAATTATTTATGTTATCTTTTAAAGGTTCATTTAAAATATTTGTTACCAAACTGTATCTAAATAAGAAAGAAATAGAATGAGCATAATAAATCATAATACTATACAGTTTGAAATGGATCAAAGAGGTCATGGCTCAGCTTTAACATATTGTATACTAAGGGTCGTGGGTTTGATCCCCGCCCAAGACAAAATTGTCTGCGACAAACAGTTACGTTTTTTGTGTCTGGTTGTTTTATGTACATACCTATAGTATTATATTTACTACGACTTATTTTGGAATCAGGTCAAGGTATGAGATGTAAGTGAATTTATTTATTTGTTTTCTGACAGACTAATTTGGAGATGTCTTCTCCGTGTCTGCACGTTTATAAAACACTAGAGTAGGGCAGACAAGTACCGTGTGGAGTCCGGTTAGCCAGTTGATACAGTTGACGTACATAGTCCCTGTATCATGTTGATTGATTGTTTAGTCATGCTATTGACTGACTAAATATAGTCATTCTTCGAAGAGTTTCCATTCGATTTTAACGAATTTTGATCAGAATTTATCTTTTATTTTATGATTATTAAGTTCTACCAAATTAAGGAAAAAAAATATATCGTTCGAAGAATATATATTATTCTTTTAATATAAACCAAGCCTTTAATCATTTTTGGTTTAGTTGCTGACGAATAATACGGATCTTTTAATGTCTATGGTATTATTTTATTTTCGAAATGATTAAGTTTTTTTTTATTATCGAATTATAAAAACATAATAATTACTTGTCATTATATTATGCAAAGAATTCACGTACTGCCTATGTTTAATAACTGAACGACAGAGGAACTTGTCACTCGAGTCTCTGCGAGGAGGTCCGAGGGTCATTATGCGAGCTGGTTCGAAACGGTGACGTTATTGGGGTGCTCTATTTTGCATCCCCCCTCCAATTCTTAAGCCATACCCTCAGTTTCTTGCTTGCGTTTTTTATTCCTATCGTTTTTGTTATCGTTAGTCGTGTGTTTAATAAATGTATTTGGTATATTAAGGGCCCGATGATACATTCGGTAAAGTTCTTATCTCGGGCGGTAAAGGTCTCGAGTTCGATTTCCCACAAAGGGATAAAAAATTGTGTTCGTTCTGTTCGCTTATAATTCCTCTGTCGCCTGATATTCGTGAAACCTGTGCTGTAAACTACGTACCTCGGAGTCACCTGGCTAGCTATATTACATACCTAAAACTTTTTAAAGATCCATTTCTTACCCGAATTTGTATTCTCCACCAACCTCCCCCCTGCCCGTGTGGACCCATAACTTGCACGATACTGAGCGCGGCGCCGCGTCACAGGCAACTCGTCGGCAGGTGGGTGCAAGCGCGAGCGCTGGCGCAAGGAGTGGGTGCGCGGGGGCGCGCGCTGCGCCGCCGCGCCCGCGCCGCCGCCCGCCGCGCTGGCCTGCGCGCTCGCCGCCGAGGTGGCGCTCACGCTGCTGCACGCGCTCGAGGCCATCGTGCAGGTGCGCGCCCGCCACCGCCAGACTTCGTCGTTGTTTCATTTATAATTGAAATCATCACCAACATACTAGCCATTGGAAGTCCACTGCTGGACATAGGCCTTCCACAAAAAAGTGGAATGTTGCCTATAATTGTTAACAAGAAATAATTGAAAATGATAAACTAGAATCCTGACCAGGGACACAGCTTGTTGACTAGACTTGTTCGTTAACAAATAATACGCTGCTTATAATTAAGGAATCCATAAGCTGTGCACTAGAATTTGCTGATCCTCTGCGTCCATATAGACGCCGGTGAAGATTGCATTCGCCGAGGAGGAAGCCCTTTCATTTTAATACATATACATTTCACTTACTTTTAAGCTCTTTATTTAAAATTGTATATGTAATGCATCACTCCATGTTTAAAAAATAAATATTCAGTCGTTCTCTTTTATAATAATTAAAATTTCCTTAAAACAGTCCTTGTCTTTAATTTCTCTTGTTGGACGTGTCAGAATAATAATTTTCTATGGCTATTAAGAATTGTACTCTGCAAATATAAGTGTCGGTCCCTCCCCGCTGGACTGTCGCCCGCACCTAGTCCGTCCGTGTGTCCCCAGTCGTGCAGCAACCTCGAGCACGGCCAGAGCGTCATGAGCGGCGCGCTGCAAGTGCTGCTGCGCGCGCTGCAGCGCAACCAGAGCAGCGGTGTGCTGCAGCACATGTTCGCCTCCGTGCGCGCGCTCATCGGGAAGGTAACTTTGTTGCGTAGATGATACTTCATCAACATCATCATTAAAACAGCCATTGGAAGTTCACTGCCGGACATAAGCCTCCCCTAGAAAGGGAGAAATTTGCCTATGGTTGCGCGCTGGGTAAGCGTGTTGGCAATCGCAGAGCGCAGCTTTCGCGACAGGGATGCTACTGCCTATCCCCATCTTGTGCATTTTTAACTACAGATGGCGGTATATCCATCCGAAAACTGTCTGTCATTTGTCGATTTTGGGACCTCAGTCGCCTCTTACGACAGCTGGTACAGAGGAAAGTACTATTCTACTCTGCCGGTACCTAAATATACGGCCTCATATAGATAAATGACACTTAGTCTATACTGTAGCTTAGACTGCCAGCCTTATTTTCTTCAGCTTTTGTGCACATAAACTCGGTCGTACAATATCTCATCACATCATAAACAACAACAAACCATTTAAATAACATAGAAAAAACATACAACAGTATAGTACAGTATAGTAGTAGTAATGGGCAGGCTAATCGCATAGAACGATCTTTGGACAGAAAAGAAATACTACAATAATGAGGCAGTTTGAAGTGTATAATAAAATAAATTAATGTATGAATATAAACCATCAAAACAGCTAGAACTGTGAAAGATTTTTTATAAAATACTAGCTGTGCCCGCGACTTCGTCCGCATGGAATAGTTTTTTTGGGTACCATACCTCTTTACCTTAACTTATATAAACTCTGAATGTCATGTCATGTTTATTTATATCTAAAAATAACCTGAAAAATAAGTTTCAAGATTCCAGCTCTAAAAATAGCGATACTTCCATACAACTTTTCACCTCCCTTTTCGACCCCTTATAACCCTTATTTCGAATTAAAAAATAGGCTATGTCCTTTCTCAGGATCTAAAAATTGTCTGTGCTAAATTTCATCAAAATTAGTTGAGAGGTTTAAGCGGGAAAGCGTTAGAGACAGACAGACAAACAAAGTTACTTTCACATTTATAATATTGGTAAAGATTAGTAAGGATTTCTATTGTTATTAAGAAAACTTATTATCTGATTATTGACATCTCGGACTCTGAGATGTGCGACTTACCTTTATCGATGACCAGCTGGGCTGGTCGTGCTGCGGCGAGGAGTCGGGCATCTGCCGCGTGCTGCTGCGCCACTGCGCCGCGCTGAGTCCCGCGCCGCGCGCGCACGCCAGCGCCACGCTGTACGCGCTCATGCGCCAGCACTACCAGCTAGGCAACGTGAGTCTAACCTGCTTTCTGCTGACCATTTGACGTGACCTTGATGTCCCTTTGGACATTTATGTTGTCGTGAACTCCAATTTTGATCTTGTTGGTTTCGTGACTTTGATGTATAATAGAATTTAACTATCCAGACATTTTAACCGATATTCTGGGGTGAGCTCAATACCCCTAAAAAAACTACTATTCACGTCTTTAAATCGCGATTTGCTTTTTTTTTAATTATTTGATCGACATTTTGGTTATCTTTGGTCAACCGTCCTCAAATTAAAAAAAAATCGCGTTTAAACTTTTTAAAGCCATTAAAAAAGTAGATTTATTATGGTTAATGAAAGTGTAAATGTTATAAAATATTTTATAGCTATATACTGTTATACTGTTAGGCCTTCATACCAGTCGATAACCATCAGTTCTAGTTGAACTAGTTTTTACCGGGTTTAAAATGCTTTTGTTAACTTATTTTTTTCCCGAGGATCCTATTGCGGCACAATGATGTCAGACGTTGAAAAAAAAATTAAAAAGATAAATGAACAACATTTAAAGCCTTTAAAATTAGTAAAATAAACACTATAGCTACTCCTTTTGTCTTCATGGTCGTTGCCAGAACTTTAGCCGCGTGAAAATGCAAGTGACCATGTCACTTTCGTCCCTGGTGGGCACGTCCACCACTTTCAGCGAGGAAGCTCTTCGACGCGCGTTAAAGACTGTACTGCTGTACGCTGAGAAGGACCAGGAGTTGGCGGAGACAAATTTCCCCGAACAGGTATATATTATATCCCTTATTTCACCTCAAAGAAGTTGGATAAATTGTCACTCAATAGTCAAATATTGTTATTGGCATTCTTACTTTTTCAATTATTTTCTGTTACATATATAAATTTTTATGACAGCATCAAATAATCCATAAAACATCGAAATAAAATAATATTTAAACAAATTAACTCTAAGAATCTTCTTATAGTCAATTTACTATGGTTAGATTTATTCCTATTTTGGTAATTAGGAATCCGAAATCCCTATAACCTCTTTATGATGGGAATAACTAAATCTATAGTTTAAGTTGGAAAAAAGAGAACCGGTCCAAGAACACTCCATTGTGAAACTCCTAAACAAATGCGACCTATTACACTAGAATAACTACTAAACAAATTAAGTTAGGTGCTCAGAGAATATGGAAACCACTGAAATATAATTGACCTAATTTGCACTGTAAAATCATCTATAGCTATAGTAGAAACGATATCAAATGCTTTAGAAAGATCTATAAAAATGTTACAAATACTTTTTACGTTTTCTATTTAGGATGCATTCCAATCTGCTAATAACACAACATTTTGCATTATGTACATTTAATGAACTCCATACTCCTTATCACAACAATTATGATTTATATTGAAAATGTTTTAATAAATTAATCTTCTTTTTTTATCTTGTCATAATATATAGTCATTCTAAAGCGTGTTCGAAAATGCATTAATGTTTGAAAAAACAAATTTTATTTTGCTCCAGGTGAAGGACCTGGTGTTCAATCTCCACATGATCCTCTCCGACACGGTGAAGATGAAGGAGTTCCAGGAAGACCCCGAGATGTTGCTCGATCTGATGCACCGGATCGCGCGCGGCTACCAGCACAGCCCCGACCTGCGGCTCACCTGGCTCAACAATATGGCACAGAAGCATATGGAGGTGACGTATTTGTGCAATAGATCAACAAGCGAAAAAGGGAAAAGCAACAATAGAAATAAAGGGAATGGTGTAGATTTAAACTCTTTTCTAATTTTGGAAATCAATGGTAACATGAGGTAGATTTCTTGCAAAGGTCGTCTGCATTGGCACCTCACTCTCACCTAGTTCTTCCGCAATTAAGCAGTGTTCCGGTTTTAAAAACCTTTAGGGTTAGAGGTAGTAAATTATTAGGTTTATATGACATAGTATTTTCAATTCACTCGGTTGGTAACACGCTAGTGATATCTTTGTGATGACACCAGTGTCTATAGGCTGCGGTCGCGTTTACCATCAAGCGGACCGTACGCTTGTTTGCTGACTTAATAATAATATAAAAAATACAAGCTCTCATCATACCATAAATCACATTTTTAAGTGCTCAATAGATATTATAGGGTTTTGAAACGTATTACGGCTACTTATCAGCCTCGTTTCAGCTGTCGAGTCTCCTAAATTGTTGAAAGCACGGTATCGAGATCGATAGTCGTTTCCCGGAGCAGCGGTCGAACCACGCGGAGGCGGGCATGTGCCTGGTGCACGGGGCCGCGCTGGTGGCGGAGCAGACGGCGGCGGGCGCGGCCGGCGCGCGCGGCGCCGCGCTGCTGGCGCGCGTCACGCACAACGCGCTGGACGAGAGCTGCGCCGACCTGCTGCACCACCACCTCACGCACCTCGAGCTGCAGGTACCCCCACTCCGCCACAGTGTACGGCTGCATACCCGCGGAAATACGGGACAGAGTCTTGGACAGAAGAGTACGATAGCCACCCCCATCAAGTGGCTGGCGACTTGCAGGTATTGTTTCTGATGGACGCCGGAGAGTCTGATCGTAAATCCTCTTCCAGAACAGAGACCATATTAAAGATGTAAGATATATTTTCCCAAAGGAGAGAACTTTCTTCAGTATGAGCTCTCAATGGTATCTGCCTTAGCGTCATCGCAGGCATTCTTCAAGAACATTGGTTATTCTCACCTATAGTTATACTGATCTGGTCTGGCACAGGCCCTGCTGGAGCACGCGGCGAGCGAGCTGATGACGGCCGGCATGTACGAGACCGTCAACGAGGTGTACAAAGTGCTCATACCCATCGCTGAGCAGGCTCGCGACTACAAGAAACTCGCCAACATACACAGGTGCAGTGGAACACGTACACACACACTAACAACAAACGAGCACAATTATATCAATCTCCTTCGTGAACGATAGCAGCGACAGCAAGAATAGGTAAAAACAACCACAATTCGATTTTCGACTTTACGCCCATTTTACAAAAACCATAACATGCTCAATCTTATTTGACATAAAGACCATTCCAATATCAACCTTATTCTCAAGCATTTAACGTGCAGCTAATAAAAGTGACCTGTTCAATCGTAGACCTTCCGTCAATGTTATAACATATATGCGTATTCATATTCGATTATATCTCCTGCTATTAAAATATGAGCCTTAAGCCCTTGCCATAACTTGCAATGAACTTAACTAAGTATCACTCACATTCGACAAAATCACTATTCAAATATGAGCCTTAAGCCCTTGCCATAACGTGCAATGAACTTAACTAAGCGTCACTCGCGTTCGACAATATCACTATTCAAATATAAGCCCTAAGCTCTTGCCATAACTGCTGAAGCGGCACTCGCACTCGATAAAATGAGTATTCAAATATGAGCCTTACGCCCTCGCCACAAGCAGCAAGTTGAACGACGCGTTCAGCCGCATCGAGCAGCTGCACGGCAAGCGCGTGTTCGGCACGTACTTCCGCGTGTCGTTCTACGGCGCGCGCTTCGGCGACCTCGACGGCGAGGAGTTCGTGTACAAGGAGCACGCGCTCACCAAGCTGCCGGAGATCTTCTCCAGGCTCGAGGTACGCCGCTGCGCCTTTCACTGTCTTTGTCCATGGCATGTCATAGGGGGGGACCAGTTTTTCTTGTACTACTAGAAAGGATACTCCTTTCTAGGATCTTATGTAATGAACCTACCATAATGTTGGCCTAATTTAAATGTTAGATGAGTCTTATGGATCCCGTGGAGTCCTCAGGGACATCACCTCACCTCATATTATAAATGTGAAAGAAACTCTGTCTGTCTGTCTGTTACGCTTTCCCGCTTAAACCTCTTAACCGATTTTGACGAAATTTAGCACAGACAATCTTTAGACCGTGAGAAAGGACATAGCCTATTTTGTAATTCGAAATAAGGTTGTAAGGGGTCGAAAAAGGGGGTGAAAAGTTGTATGGAAGTATTGCTATTTTAAGAGCTAGAAACTTGAAACCTTTTTTTCAGGCTATTCATTCGATATAAATAAACATGATATTCAAAGTTTATATAAGTTGAGATAAAGAGATATACCTAAAAAAGCTATTCCACGCGGAAGAAGTCGCGGACACAGCTAGTACTTCATATTTCTGAATTAAAATTGTTGTCTATATTATTTTTGACCATTCGAAAGTGATTGTAATGGGCCAACTTGAATATTTTGATATGATTTGCCCCTGAAAATGAACCCTAGCTCCCTACTAATCGGACCTTAATCGGATTCGCAGAACTTCTACGGCGCCCGCTTCGGCGCGGAGAACGTGGTGATCATCAAGGACTCGAATTTGGTGGACGCGGCGTCGCTGGAGCCGGACAAGGCGTACATCCAGATCACGTACGTGGAGCCGTACTTCGAGCCGCACGAGCTGCGCAAGCGGCTCACACACTACGAGCGGAACTTCAACATCAGTGAGTCTGCCCTACGTATATGGTGATAGGACATTTTCGTTATCACATCATCATACCAGCTATTAGAAGTCCACTGCTGGACATAGGCCTCCTCAAGAAAGGGGGGATGTTGCCCTCAATTCCCATGCTGGGCAAGCCTGTTGGCAATCGCAGAGCGCAGCTTTCGCGACGCTCATTCTGCCCTGTACATGAATACTGATTCCACAGTTTTTGGATGGATATACCGCCATCTGTCGGTTCTGGCACCTCTTACGACACCTGGTACAGGGGGAGAAACCATTCTAGTCTGCTCATACCTCACGGCTTTCTCTATTACACTACATATTACATAACTGTGCTTAAATTTTTGTTTTTTTTTTTGGGACCTAAAGCTGATCTACTTGCACGTCAATTCCAGGGCTGGGTGGGTACTTGGGATCTGAGCAGGATTTTTTTGTGTCTAGAAAAGAAACTAGTTTTAGCATAGAATATTTTCCTAATATGGCCTGATTGGCTTGTTCAGTTGTTCCATCTTGGGCGCTTAGGGTTATAGGTTTGATCCCCACCCAGGAAATACATTGCTATGATGAATATTTGTATTCTTTCTGTATTTGAGGGTTAAAATATGCATTTGTAAATTATATTTGTGATAACTCTGTTGTCTTATATCTATAACACAATTGCTTTGAGCCTGATATCTAGAATTCAAGTATCTGAGATGTCTGAGATGTTGGGCGAAAATTTTTTGTCTCATTTTTAAGGATTTTTAGGAAAGAGTATTTTTCAGAGATGTTATTTTTTTCACAGCATCTCATATATTTGACTTAACTCCGTGGTAAGTGCTTAAAGGATTTGTGTTACGAACTTCAGACAACAGAGGAATTACAAATATAATACTTAAATGCATATTTTTAACACCCATACACTAACACAAATACCAACATATAAATATTTGTCCTGGGTGGGAATTAAACCCGCGACCGTTGGCGCATAAGATAGGTTCATTAACATCTGCGCCATCGGGCACGTCAATATGTTCTCTAACCACACGTACTCATGACCAAATTTCGTAATGTTCTAGAGCGGTTCATGTACGCGACGCCATTCACGGTGGGCGGGCGCGCGCACGGCGAGCTGGGCGAGCAGTGCAAGCGCAAGACCATCCTCACCACCGCGCACCACTTCCCTTACGTCAAGACGCGCATACAGGTACGTGTACGTGCGGCCCGCGCCCGCCGCCGGCCCGCCGGCCCGCCGCGCCGTCTTACAACCACACAAATGATAATAATAATAACTTTAATCAACAACAATAATCCGTTGGTTGCGTAGTAACTTATAATTTTCATAAAACGGTAGTACTTTTATACAATTTTTTCTATGGATACTTTGTTTGTAAAGACCTAGTAAAAATGTTAAGAGCGTTTACTAGATCGATTTATCGGAAAAGAAATGCACATAACTAGATCTAATAATATTCGTATACATATAAAAATGTCGTGTCGCTTTGTTTGTCTGGGATGAACTTCTAAACTACTTAACCGATTTAAATTAATTTTTGTTACTGTGTAGTTTGAGAGATAGGATTGTTTATATCTCAATTGATAGTTGCAATATTTATTCATAAAAACCTATAAGTGTACTTAAGACAAGAAAACGCCTGTAGGATTCGCAAGATTAAAAAAAAAGTGTTTGACCGTTTAGTCTAAAATTATGAAAGAATCATCGGATTATTTTTTATACATTATTTAACAATCTACAGATTAATTCATTTAGCAATCCTATCACAGAAAACAATAATTGCTTATAAGTCCAAACATATTTCAACACCCAGACACAGAACAAACACAAATATCATACAAATGTTTGTTCTGGTGGAGATCGAACCCACGACTCTTGGCGTATGATAGAATCACCACTGTCTGCACCATCGGGTCCGCAATGAGTAAATTGGATGTAAAATATATTTAAACACATTATTTCCAGATAATTTATTTAAATGGAAAAGTATATTATTTATGAGTCGTTTTTATCAGGTGGTGCAACGGACGCAAATTATACTCTCACCGATAGAAGTGGCCATTGAAGATATACAGAAAAAGGTTAGTTTTTGTTGTTATGTTGAACCGTCAGTGTAGGTAAAAGTCATTGACTCTGTATCATTGGCATACCTAGGGCTAATTTTAAGGGGGGCCTGACCTCTCACGTAGTCGACTCTCAATAAATAATAATAAAAAAATAAATTCACATGACATCTCACACATTGACCTTACTCCGATATAAGTAGCTTAAAGCACTTAAAAAAGGCTATACGAAGCATGTTGCTCCTGTTTAAAGGGTGGAAGAAGCAGGGAATTTACTGATTAATATAATATCTACAAGTCACGAGGGTCGCAATGCGCTAGTGATATCCTTGTGATAATACTATCAACTATAGACTACTATCACGCGGACCTTATCTTGACATCCTCATGATGACACCAGTATGGTGATGGGCGACGACCATGTAGACCATATACTGGTTGGTTGACTAGTGATATTAGGAAAAGTGGAAAGTTTAGTAACGTCATCTGGCAGCAAATATGTAAATGTGAGGTGTGCAGATCGCGGAGCTGGCGGCGGCGACGAGCCAGGAGCCGGCGGACCCCAAGATGCTGCAGATGGTGGTGCAGGGCTGCATCGGGACCACCGTCAACCAGGGCCCGCTCGAACTGGCGCAGGTACCACGGAATACTACAATTTTAGCGGCCTTATCACAACGTTTTTTTTCAAACGACGTATCGGTATCCTTGCACCTTGGGAACGGTTGCTAGTTTTATTATAATACATGAGGTAGATAAGGTCATACATAACGTCGGTCGTCTGCATAGGAACCTCACTCTCATCTATTTACCAAATAGCATTGTTCACATTGCTGTGTTCTGGTTTGAAGCGTGAGACAGGCAATCTACTGGGTAATGTGACATAATACCTTCAAGTCACAAGGTTGGCAACGCGCTAGTGATATCCTTGTGATATTACGAGCGTCTGCAGGCTGCAGTGACGCTTACTTTTGGGTGAACTGTATGCTCGTTTGTTGAACTGGTGTAATAAAAACCTAATATGGTGTTTAGTATTTTATTGTAAAATCTTATGCAAATGTTCCTGAATTAATGAGTTATTTTATGGACCCGTGTAGTTGGTAGGTACTGAAAGCATATAATTATTTCTTTTATTAACATTTTATGTCACAGGTTTTCTTCAACATGCCTAGGTTTTTATGGACATACATAATATTTTACCTATAGACTGTGTACGGTCTTTATAATTTCGTTTATTAATTTAAATTTCGTTTGAAAATCTTTCAGTGGCTCTTTTAAAGTAATTTTATAAATCGCACAAAAGCCTTCTTCTGCAGCACAAATATTAAATTTACGTTAGCAGCGCTACCTTACAGTAATCTATACTAATATTATAAAGCGGAAGAGTTTATTTGTTTGTTTGTTTAAACGCGCTAATTTCAGGATCTACTGGTCCGATTTAAATAATTCTTTTTTTGTTGGATAGTCCATTTATAGAGGAAGGCTTTAGGCTATATAACATGGAAAAGGCAAAAACGGGGAAAATTATTCACATTTGAGGTCTTTCGTCGCATGCGCTGCATAAACGGTTTAAGTTATTCAAAAACTATGTACGAAAGAATTATTCCTTTTTAATAATAAAAAAAGTCCGCGACAGTATATGTCTATCTCTCAAGATTTACTCATAATAACATTATTTATCGAAGAAGGCTTGCTACCATTATAATGTGCAAGCAGGCCGCGCGGCGGCGGGTAAGGTGGGCCTCGCCCCACCGCCGTGCTTGCCACTACCACTCGCGAGTGTATCTTTGCGAGGTACCATGCCGCGCGGCTCAGACGCGTGGTCGGCTCCCTACGGAACGGTTGAATATAGCGTGATTAATTTTAAACAAAAGTAAAAGTTTTAAAAACATAATATTTTTACATATTACTTTAAAAAATCTTACTCACAATTATACAATAACATAAACCAACGTGAGCTATCAAAAAATAATCTTGAAAGAGTTTCCGACAACCACGCGAACGAAGTCGTGGGCACAGCTAGTATAACATAAGACAACACAGTGAAAGTATATAATTATTGTACATAAGGAACAGGAAAGGGCCTAATATTGAGCCTTGTGGTACAAACATTGAGACCAACGACCCAGGTGACCGACTTACATTTACGTCCACTGTTTGAATTCTACCTTGTAGGTAAGATTCAAAATACTTTAAAGAGGATAATCTAACCGCATAATATGTAATGTCTGACCAAGGCGCACACAATCAAACGTCTTGGACAAATCACAGATCCTTATCGTCTCATGAATCTTCTTAAGCTCAAAAAGCTCAGTATTTCTTCTATCCCTGAACCGACAGATGGCGGTACATTCATCCGAAAAAGTGTAGCACAAATGCGGAAGCATTACCACGCCTGCCCAGCACGGCAGTTATTTAAAAAAATTCCTATTGTTTGGAGGGGTCCATGTCCACGTGGACCTTCTTCGGATGTAATGACGATAAGTTTAGAACATGCTATAAATTGACTACATACTATTGATTGCAGGTGTTTTTGGCGCCGGTAGCAGATGGCACGCAGCCACCTACCAGACTCACTAACAAATTGCGATTAGCGTTCAAGGACTTCTCCAAGAAGTAAGAGTCGAAAATTTATTCTTCCGTTCATATTGATATGCGAGTTCTGTTCTTGGTTTACACATGAACATTACACATAGATTGTTCGACAAGTATGTATCTCGCGGCATAAAAACAGCTTCATGCCTCAATTCGGGCTATAAAACAATAATGTATTTATTGTTATTCCACTTTCACACTCATCGCGGCGGCGCCACCGGCTATGTACGAGACATCAGTACAACGCCTGAAATATACCTAACTCAAACTGAGTGTACTAGTCACTCAAATAATATTTTTCTTGCCAGATGCCACGACGCGCTGAAGAAAAACAAGAACTTAATCGGTAGCGACCAGCGCGAGTACCAACGAGAACTCGAGCGAAATTTCCAACGGTTCACAGACAGACTCGCGCCGCTTGTGCAGCCCGCCAACACCGCACTTACCGGACACGCCGCCATGCTCAGGTACAGTCGCACGCTCACTCGCACCGGCGCCGCCATGCTCAGGTACAGTCGCACGCTCCCTCGCACCGGCGCCGCCATGCTCAGGTACAGTCGCACGCTCACTCGCACCGGCGCCGCCATGCTCAGGTACAGTCGCACGCTCACTCGCACCGGCGCCGCCATGCTCA
>JACJUM010003174.1:19123119-19219520 GCA_020976665.1 Heortia vitessoides | reverse complement strand
AGGTAGTCTTTCTTCGAGAAAGCTTCAAAGAGGCTTCCAAATCAACTCAAGAACGTACGCCCGTTTAAAATTTTTTTCTAGCATACATCCCATTACATTACATCATAAGTTAAAGATCTGAAAACCGTTAATTGTTGCTCAATCACATAAGTCCAACTATCACTTGGCTTTTTAATCATACCGGTAATACAACTGGCATATGAAGATCTTTTTACCTTAACCCTGTTTTTGTTCCAGCAACGGTGTAAACAAACCCGATTACAAGTTCCAGGCGTAGAGTACCCGCCCGGCCCGCCACCGACCATGACACTTGCATTTATTTAGCTATTTAACTACACGTTGATATTGTGATGTGTATAGTATTTATTGTTCACTTATTATTGTAATTAATTGAATATAGTGCAGCGAAAATGTTAACAGAATATACGAAGATTAATAATAATGATAATAATATACTCTTTATTGTACACCAATGAAAACAACACAAGAACATCACAAAACCATGGAATAGTAGGTACAATGCGGCCTTATCGCTCAATGCAATTTCTTACAGGCAACCTTTGGATCGATATAATGTTAAAGCTGGTGGAAGTTTGAGGTGCATTTATTACATACATACATAATAATGAACATACATATAATACAAGATAAAGTTACAGAACAAGGAAAGTGACAGAATCAAAAAGCAAAATCAAAGTGACAGATAATACTCTTTCACCATTATCTTAAAAATAGGAAGAGAACGAGCAGATCTCACTTCAAGAGCGAGCGCATTCTTCAAACGAACAGCTTGAACTGTAAAGGATTTGCTATAGAAGCTTGCGGAATGCAGAGAGAGGAATGCGGAATTTTGAGTGATAAATTCTCTGACGATTATTATTATTACAACAATTTGACGGGCCCGATGATCTTATCTTATAAAAGTTTTTAGGTTCGATCTCCACCCAGAACAGATATTTTTATGACGCATTTGTTCTGTGTCTGGGCATTATTTTATATATGTAATTCCTGCTGCCCTTTACACAAGTGCTTTAAGCTCGAGGTCAGAAGTAAATATTAAATTAATTAAAAAAAAAAATAGTTACTTGCAGTAATATATTTACCACCTCGCGTGTTATTACGCTAATTCACCATTTTGTGAATTAACAAATTGCCGAATCTTGTTCTTTAATTTTGCAATGAATACGTATTTTTTATTGTAAACTAATTAACAATTGCGTTTGTTGTTTTATATAAAGTTAGAAAACCTAAATTTATTAATATCTTATAGAACAGAACTGGAGCACATCGCTGTATTATATCCGATTAACGTAATTTAGGTAGGCGTTTGAATCAGTGAGGAACGCTTGAGAGGAAAACGTGAAATATTCGTTTATAAGATTTTATTTTAAATTACATTTAATGGATAAAATTTAATTAAATATTTAATTACTCTTATAACATTCTATTGTACCTCTCAAATCTTAATGCAAAAATAAAGTATCTATTACGTATAAAATGTAATTACATCCTCTGTATGTATTTTGCGTATTATATTTATTAATATAATTTTTAAAGCAAATTCTATAATTTATTTTATAATTGGTAACATGCAATTAAATAAAACACGTCTGTTACAAAACTGCACAAGATGTTTGTATTTTACAATAATGAGATTATCACAAATCTTACCCATAGACCAAAATACACTTTTTCGTATTTACGACACGGAATTTCTTAGTGGATCACATGTCAAAGTATTCTATATTAGTCAGAAATAAAACTAATTTAATTTACTCAAAATAGTATTACAAAATAAGTATTAAATGACACAGCTTATATTTAAATAAAATAAACCCAGCCTGTGACAAATCATGACAGTTTTTAACATCCAGTCCATTTAATCAGTCCTTATAATAATAAAACATTACACTTATGAATACACTTTATCTAGATTATTCAGCTTCTGCCGGAGTATGCCACGTGAGCCTCTCTTCATAAAAGGCAATGACCTGTAATAAACAATTAAAATATAAATTTACTTACATATTTAGTACACACTACACAATTCACGTAACATCTCATACATTGACCTCACTCCGAGATAAACACTTGTGTTCCGGACATCAAACACAAATCATAAAAATTTTGGGGATCGAACCCACGACCGTTGGCGCACAAGACTGGATCACTAGCACCTGTGGCTTCTAAGCAAAAGTATAGGTAGTAAGTAAATATTAAAAGTGACTCACCTGTTGTGGACATTTAACATTGGCAATTTTAGCTGGCACCAGCTCGGCCTCATCAGAGTCTGCCCATTTAATTAGGAACATCAGGTCACCAGTAGCATCTGACGCTCCTGCAATCAACCACATCACAATACTTTATAAGACTAGCTTTCCGCCCGCGTCTCTGTCCGCGAGGTGTTTATTATATAGCTCATCCTTGAGGATCTCTTGTAATCACAGGAAGAAGTCTTTGCTTTCTGACAGCTTAAATATGCTAAAGGTCGTAGTGAAAAATAAAAAGACAGGGCTCTCCTACGCGACCATGGTTCGGGATATAGCGGCCTGTTTTTCCAGACTACCCAAAATTCCTGTCAAATATTGCCCAGATCTGTTCAGCGGTTCCGGCGTGAAAGAGTAACAGCCATACATCTTTGTTAATCACAAAGAAAATCGCGTTATTTTATATTAACGGGGATACTCGCAATATGCCTTCAATCATATCTATACTAATATTATACAGGTAAGGAGTTTTTTGTTTGTTTGAACGCGGTAATCTCAGTAAGCGCTGATCCGATTTGAAAAATTCTAAAAGGATAGTTCAATTATCGAGGATATAGCTAGAACCAATAACAGCTGAGCATAAATAACGCTAGGTTCGTTCCTACAACCTAACGCGGGCGAAACCGCGCGCGCTCTTACTGATGGATACACACGCAAAGAAAACTTCTTTGACAGGGCCACTAGATATCACGACTCACGTATGTGACATTTTATGGTGTTTCGCATCAATAGGATTTAATTATAAAAAGACTTGAAGTAAAGGCTTAAATGTTGTTACATTCTATTACAGAGAAACGCAATTACGTCTTTATTTCATTTATCCCAATTATTAGAATAATATCATTATAAAACAACATTTAATGCAATTATTTAACGAAAAATGGAAAAATTGAGAGAGCCAACAGCAGATAAGATTGACCGAGGCTCTTCTACAATGAAATTGGAAAATTAGAACATGTTGGAAAGAATAAAAATGATAAAAAGCAGCACTTTTTTGACATTAAACTAAAAAATAAGGTAGAACAAAACAACATGCCGGATATGTGTAAAAAAGGGAAACGTTACCATTCTGAGGAATATTGTTGGTTCAAGGATGAAAATCAGGCTACGGTTCAGAAACTTGATGATACTTCAAATTTAATAAACGACAAAATTCTTGATGTACTATGTGACGAAAGTTTATGAAATGTGAAGTTAATTTCAATTATAATATTGATATGGAAGAACAATTACACAAAGTTCTCTCTTTAAGGGGGGAAACGTAAAGAGAACTTCTATGATTTATTGACAGGGCCACTAGTTGCCACGACTGACGGTTGTGACATTTTATGGTAAAATGTAATTGTGATGTTTCGCATCAATTGGAATTAATTGTAAAAAAATCTGAAGTAAAGGCTTTAAGTGTTGTTACTTTCATTATTACAGAGAAACGCAATTACGTCTTCATGTAATTTATACCAATTATTGGAATATCATTTAAGCACCGTAAAAACCAGGTGGTAAGAATTTTTATTCTATTGTAGCGTA
This sequence comes from Heortia vitessoides, assembly GCA_020976665.1. NCBI lineage: Eukaryota > Metazoa > Arthropoda > Insecta > Lepidoptera > Crambidae > Heortia > Heortia vitessoides. The sequence continues at coordinate 19,215,726 of JACJUM010003174.1, read as the reverse complement.
TATAAACATAATGATTAAATAATGAATATGGGTCAAATTTGTCGACAACCACAAGGTGTTAATGCAAGTTTTATTACCACCAGTTGTTCTTGCAACACCCTTACTTCCGTTTGAGTAACGTATGATATATACAATACAAACTGATATATAAAATACATAGGTATTAAATATAAAATACAAACTGAGCACCTTTATTCTTAGCGCTTTTTAATTGAATATTTATAGCAAGCATTCATGTGTACATTACGTATAGGGCTGAGGGCTGTTTTCATCAAACAGTGTGATAGTTTAGTTTTTATATCAGCCAGCCATTAAAAGTCCACTGCTGGACATGTGCCTCTTCAAAAAAAAGGGGGGATTTGGCCCATAAGTTGCTGCCCATCCCCGCCCTGTGCATTTGAGCTACACTATTTCGGATATCCGCCATCTGTCGGTTCTGGTGCCTTGTCGTTAGTGTCTAACGACCCTTGGTACAGAGGGAGGTACTATTCTACTCTACCGGTACCTCACGGTATGTTTAATTTATTAGAAGGGAGTTCTAAGACTATGATTAATGTATGAGATCTATGTAGTAACACTAACCAATAATCTTCTCAGCTTTTAATCCTTTATCGAAACCAGATTTATTTTTGTCCTCCTTGCGCTCGCGCTTCAAGTCACGAGTCTCTTCGACGGAAGATACACTGGTAGCGCGCCCTTTGCGCCCTGTGGTTGTCTCTTCGCTAGATTCGCGGATGCGTTTCCTTTCAGGTTTCCTTATTTTCTGCTGTAGATTAGATATGACAATGATCATGAATAACCAAATTAATCAACAGAATGAATAAAACAAAACATGTGAAAGAGCGTGACTTAACAAAATAAATTACACTATCCTCATATTTCTCAATAAAATTCACATATATAAAAATACGCGCTATCGTCGCCATGCCTATATTTTCGTTATTTCATTAAAGTTTTTAGGCAATAATAGTTATATATATTAGGCCGAGTAAAAAAACCACTTGTATCTCAAACAAAATATTTTTAAAATAAATTTACCTTTCAAAGAAATAACACAGTTTAATACTAACACATTTCACTCAAACATAATTTAACTGAATTTCCGAAATATTACAAGATATGTTTACAATACACACAACAAATATTTCACATAACAATACAATAGACATTTATTTATATCCTACATAAAATATTGTTGACTTGACATATTTTATGAACTCAACTTATATGATCTATGACATATATCCGAGTAGGTATAGGTTGTTTCAATTAGAATCTTTAACTCTAATTTTGACAAACCTCCTTTTCCTTTTCTTTCTCCTTCTCCTTTCTATTATCTTCAAATGTCTTAATTAACTCCTCACAATCTAAGTTTTCTTCAGGTTCCCAGGTACTTTCTTCCTCCTTATAACCCTTCCATTTGAGCAAGTATTGCACCTTAAATCAAAGTAAACATCTCAGAATTGTTATAATTTTGATAACACACATTATCTAACATTAAACCATTCACTACTTGTCATTACATAACATAAAACAAAGTTTCTGCTCTCTATACTCTAAGATCTTTACAATTAAAAATGTATGTTGATATTCTCGTCATCAGAAGATATATAAAATTGATAATAAAATAATAATTAAATATTTAAACCATTATATTGAATAGTAAATAAAAAAAAACAATTTTGGTTTCTTTCATTTCTATTGCTTACTAAAGCTTATAAGGTATTTTAAAATTGTACACTACAGAAATTCATATTTATCATAAATATACTTTATGATAACACAATTGTTGCACAAAAGAGAATAGTTACTTAGGGGATATAGTTTCCCAATTATATTACCCAATATGTTATTCCTTATATAATTTAATAAGTTGGTTGGAAAATAACACCTGCCTGTCATCCATTTGATCAAGGACCAAGACCAGTATTGTAGTACTGCCAGATCACAAGACACAGTTTGTAACTTCTCCTTGGATTAATGTTTAAAATTACAACAAAAGTTTATACATTAAAATTAGAGAGAATATAATTATAAGTTGACACAAAAATGTCTGCCATGATTTAACCAAAATGTTTAACAAAACAATATAAATGTTAAATAAACCACATTAACAAGTTGTTAAAATTTAGTTTTAAATTATAATTAAATAAAAGTAAAAATGTTTTTTAAATTCTTAAATTTGAAAACATGCACAAACATTAAGTTCTCATACATTCAAATACATACTATACTATACTTTTTGAATGTGTACAACATACATTGACTTGGAGGTCAACAAAATAAAAAGTACAATCTTATTTTGTATATGTTTACTTTTATGATTATAATTGATATAATACTAGTACTATATAGTATAATAATATTTTTGTAGTTTATTATAGCCTATTATAAAGTGGTCTAGACTTGCGAGAATGAATAAAAGCCTTCATCAAATGTAGCCAAAAGAATATTTAAGAAACAAATATTAAAAAATTCTCTAAGGCTATCTTTGATGTTGTGATATGCATTGCCAGGTAGAGCATTAACTATCAATACAAATGTTATTACTCTTTGTCTCTTGCTGGTCATCAGTGTACCTATGTGAGATAGCCGTAATTTTATATATATATTAAATTTATTTGAAAAATGAGTTGTTCAATTACAATAGCTCTTTTTAAATATAAAAATGGTTACTTATGATAATGTCATGTTAAAGGTTTGCTATAATTCATATTGCATGCACACTATGCCTGAGCACTTGATTGCTCTCCTCGGACTTCTTAAATAATGGAATCTGCCTCACCGCTCATGAGATTAGAATGAGAACCATTAAATTTTTGACCCTTCTACTTCATGCTACCAAAATTATTTTATCTGAAGCAAGCTATTTGGCCAAGTACCATCAAATAGACTGAACACCATGTTATATTCTGTCAAAACACCTATACTGCTATTTATTTTGACTTAACTAATAAATGAAGCAACTTGATAAATAGCAGTTGTTAATTTGTTCTTTTGTAAATACTTTGTATTACTAAGGTCAAATGAGAAATAAGTTTTTCTATATTATTTTTTATAATTATAATTGTAATATAAGAACTCTGTAAGAACAGGTTTATGCACCTATAATATTTAATAAGAAAATCTATAATTGTAACCATATGATGTATTCAGTCATTCTAATAAATAATTACTGTATAGTTAGTATACTTCGAGACTATAATAACACATTGTTAAGATATCAGATATCATTTGGAAATTCATCTGATATCAGTAATTAGTAAAGCTATCCATGGGGACCAACGGTTTCATACAAAATATTGTTAAGATTGAAAAGTTACCACTCAATATCTGCAGCCTTAGCTAAGTACTAACCTTTCCTTTGACAATTTTTTTGTCTAATACTTTTTCAACTACATATTCTTCTTCACTTGAGCCATCGTCAGTCTCTCCTTTTTTATCTTTTTTTCCCATCGTGCAATTAACTACACTTTTTTTAAATCAAACCTCTAGAAACTAGCCGATACGACGCTTCCGTAAATCCAAAATGGCGCGCTGAAAAATAAACATGGCGTACTGTAATATTGCCATTGTATAAATTGTCACTCTTATTTATATTAAAGAAATATTTAAGAATAAAATAAACATCACTTTTTAAAGTATTTTTCATGATAATTTATAATTCAACGTCACTAATCAATTATACAGAAAAACTTTTCAACTGGTAACATTGATATACACGTTGAACAACCTTAAAAAATATTTTTCTATATCATTGTCAGAATTTATTTTTAGTGTAACTAAAGTTCGTAACTATACACAATATTGATTTAAGTTTTTAATAAATAGAGTGACAAATGCTCTATAAATGCTCTATACGCTCCACAAAAACTGAAATGTAAAAAATGATGTCGTTCGACAACCAACTTCATAGTTGTTTCATTCATATAATTTCTCGAAGTCTCGCAATGCGTATCAAAACATTGCTTCGCATTCCGCACCAGTTTCAATTCGGTCAGTCAGCCTGTTGCTCAGTTATCTAGTGTTGTGGCTGCGTTTCGATTCAGCTGTTTGTAAATTTGAGTGTGAATTACCAAAATAGTTGACTTCAGTGTTGATAGTGATATGTGAACAGTTTTGTGAATTTGTAACCCGTGTTTTATACTTGCAAGTATTTTATAAGACTGAAAGATAACAAGTTTTTTGTGGTCATTCGAGTGGTTTCAAATTGACTTTTGACGTCACACGAAACATCCAACCAATCAGTTGGCGCGAAAGGGAAAAACATTACACAAGGAATAATAATTTCACTTCTTTTGGTCCTTCAAACTGATTGAATATATATGGTCATAAAAAGTTAAATGGAGAGTAAAACGTGAACACATGTAGAAAATATGTTATTAAAATGTACTGCAGACGGGAGGCCGATCAAAGTAAACGGAGCGCCACTCAATCAGGGAAATGGAGCGAGAGGTAAGAGGTCCGGCATGAACTTTATATATGATTTTATTTATTTAATATTGAATACTTAAATCATATGATAAATCTTTTTAAACATATGAAGGGCAAAAATATCCTAACATACCTACTTGGTTCTTGATATACCTAGTCTTTTAAGAGCTTCACTAAATGAAATTCCAATAAATATTTTAGTAGATAACTCTGGTGCAGAAACGACGCAATGTTCTGTAATTCAATAAAATATAAGTAGGTACAAATCAACCCTCGTTAATTATATTTTTCTACATGAATTTACTATGTAATGACACATTTCTATTATCAAGCCAGCTGATACGAATATGAAATAAAAACAAATGATAAATGTTAGCGCAAAACTGTCTCTACAGAGTCATTTACATTTATTTCAACGCCAGTTATTTTGTGTAACTGAGTTATAAACACCAGCTACGACTGAATATCGTCGGCATTAACTCGAACGTCTAAAATAGGTACCTACATACAATGTACTATATACGTATATATATAGATACTGTGCACTATGTGAACGGATACTTCGCTTTATTATCATAATAACCCAATTTGACGGTATATTTGTGAATACACACATTCAAAATGATTTAGTTCTTCGATCAACGAATAGTTTATTTTGAAACCGTCGTAAAATAAACGAGCTGTTTGTTTGTGCGTTATTCTCATTCAATTGGTCAATATTATCGGTGCTGAGCTGAGATCAAAGTATTAGCCCAAACTTAAACAGAAGCACAGTTTTGGCTCTTACCTTAACTAACTGTAAACAGAGATTCTCAAAATAATACTTTCTATTGATATTTTAAATGCTTAAGGAAATATTTTGTGTTATTGTTTAAGATCTTAAGTCCGAAACGTAATGAAGCCAATTCTGCTGTAAATTTGAATGCAAAATCTAAAAAATGCGAGAAAACAAAGAAAAACCATTTTTTTTAATGTTTCTCCTGAATTTCTTAATTATCGTGAATCTGCAGGTTGGTAGTTATTGTCCCATCTGATATAGAACATACAGATTTTAGTGATACTCTATCATAAAATTCCATAATTATGCCATCGACGTCAAAACTCATAATATTTTTACAGTTTTATGTATTTTGGCAATAGGCTTTAACGAATTTTGATAGTTCGTTATTGTGGTTTAGGCTATACTTCTCTTTGCTATCTTTGCTACAGTACATATAAAAATCGGAACAGGTTTATATAAAACTTAGATTTCGGATTCATATGTATTGTTATGATGATGTAATTAAATTAACTTACAATGACACTTATCTGGTTCGAAAATGTATACATATATTAATTTAATAAAATAAAAAAGTCAGCCTTTCTTAATCTCAGTACTTTCGTTGCTAAACTTCTCAAGTTTAGCAACGAAAGTAGTTTCTTTATTAAATTAACCTACATTTCTGTAATATAAATGAGACTTGGAACAGCTATTTAAGTTTACTGAACTGAGTAAGTGCATGAGGCGTATCTTCATTATCGTATATCGTGCGCTTGAAGTCTGTCATTGTGTTGCTTGCAAACCAAATGTGCTGCATTAATAATTCATCATCATATCAGCCTTTGGAAGTCCACTGTTGGACGTAGACCTCATCAATAAAGGCAGAATTTTGTCAATAATTGCCGCACTGGGCAAGCGACTTGGGAATCACAGAGCGTAGCTTTGGCACCCGGGGTGCTGCTGCCCATCCCCTCTCTTTGGAATTTACCTTCACTGTTTACTATTTTACTCTGCCGGTACCAAACAGCAAATAAGTCTACAATGGGTCTGGGAAATTGTTAATACTGGAAAAAACATTCGCAAGGATTTGTATATATTCTACAAAAATGTCTAAACCGAGATGTTATCAGGCATTTAATGTGTACATTATATCAATAAGCGGCAATTAAATAGTTCACGAAAAGTTATAACACGCTGATTTGGGGATGTTGTCGTAATGTGACACTATATATTAAAAGTGCGTGCGTTTAGAAGTGGCTGGTTATTAGAGGAGCGACCCGGCAGCTCTGTCGGTGTTATCGTTGCGCTGCCTTTATCGGGGGTCAAAAGCGGGGCCCGCGCACTTCGTTCTGTTTACAGAGTCGATATGGGCACGCGACGATCATATGACTGCACAGCCGGCTAATACCAACACATTCACCTGCGGTAGGCCCCTGTGACGCCGCCACATTACTCGTACAACAATAATTTTGTCAAATAGTTTTGGTTGGTCAAGGAATCAGTTAAGACTTGCAGTTATTATGGTATTTTACATTATGTGTAGTAAAAATATAAAAAGATGACAAAGAGACAAGATTTTTTAGTAAAACATGATCTTATATTAAAACATAACGATAAGTGGGTTAACAATATTGTTTGTAAATATATTTAATTAAATTTCTATTATTTGTTTTACTAACTTGCAAATAATGTATAGTAAAAATGAGAACACCAGCTATTCCAAATTAATTACGTAATCATAATATCTTAATAAGAACCAATGTAGCATCCAAACAAAAGTTTCTTTGAAGGAAGCTATAGAAATGGTCCATAATTTCTAAGGTGAAGTAACGAAAACATGAAAAGTGACGTGTAATTTGTGTCCAATTAAATGTTTGAAAGGGAAGCCACAGATAAGATACCAATTTAGTTTGTCGTGAATGAGGGAAGTCGATGACCGTTGAAATGGCCCGATATGTCCAACAATTATCGAGCAACGAGTGCATAATATTGAAGAATTTATTACCTATTTGCTATTATCATACAATGCAGAATGTCAGCAAGATCCAGTATTTATGACGGCATTTTCTGCTTTGTGCTCTCGGTCAACACAAGAATTTAAATTATGAATTTCAAATTTATTTCTTAAATTATTGTTTTTTGTCAAACGGCATACAGCGTTGGAAGGTATGTTCTTTCAATAATATATTTTTTTCAGTTAGGTTAGTTCCTATCTATTGCGTCAATTAAAATGGACGGAGTAGCGACTGCCATCACTCCTATAAAGGGTCTAATAAATTGTCCTTATTGATTTTGATTGCCATCGTCTCGTTGATGGGCTGCTAATGTCTTATGCATTCGAAGGGCTAAGCTACAATTCATTCGATCTTGAAGCTACTAGCTCAGAAGGAAGATCACAAATGAAGCCATCTAAATAAAATTATCTTTTATTATAAAAGCATAAATTTACAAACTCAGTCTTCGTCGCCCTAGCTTGTTCGTATTGCCTTTAGGTTAGTACGAATTTAGTAAGGTGGTGCAGGTATTGTCATATACGAGTGAACTACACCTGAATTATAGAGTTATTTTTATTTACATTGCAACTATATATGAAAAGAAAAGTACAATAACTTCTAGCGACTCGCTTGGAGGTTTGATATAACAGCGTTTATAATGTGTATGTTTAACATTTCCTTGATATTGACATAACAATGACCTGCCTCTGTGATTGAACACTAACCACGATTCACATCCACACTTCCATACTAATCAGTATATTTGTTGGCAGCTATATACTTATTTTACTTGATCATTCATAAACAGGTTTATTATAAAAGGGAACTGCTGTCGATATGACAAATTCTTCATATGTTGTAACTACTCAAATAAATATTTATTTAAGGAACACAAGATAATAACCACAAAGGCAATGAAGCACCAGCAGAATGAAATAGTACCTCCCTCAGAAGTTGTGTGGGACTGAAGTACAGTAATCGATAGATGGCGTTATATCCGAAAAAGCGTACATCATGATATTGATTATATTGGATATCTCTCGAGGAGGTATATGTTCGTTTTTCTTAATAGTGGACGTCCTACGACTGATATGTTGAATAATCACAATTGTAAATTACCTGTACATAGATTTTATAGGCATTTAATCAAACTGCATGTATGGAGACGCGGGCGCACGGCGACGGCGACTCTATCAGCGGGAACGTGACTTATATTATTACAAATTATCATTCGAAATAAGTATACAATGCTATGATAACTGTCGAGTATCTGTTAACACGCCTGCGATAATGCCGCGCGGCTGCAACAGGCACTCTCAGATATCAGAGTTTGATAATGACGATAATTGAACGAAACAAGATAAATCATCCTGAATGTTTGCTGAATCTTTTTTTGCACTACGGTTGAACAAGTGACTTCCGTGATCTATTGAAATCAATAAGGAAGCGGTCGGCTTGTAAAAATGCTACTTACCATGAAGCAACGTTGACGCAATATTATTAAACTTGATAAATCCAATATTATTTATTTAGTAAACATTAACGACATTGTTGATAGCGCACTGACATGGATTTAAAAAAAAGTGTGTTTATTTATTACAATAGTTAATTACTACTTATTAGAATGTATACTTTCATTAGTTATACAGTGGTAAGACTTTCGGCTCTGATTATAAATTGCACAATATATTCACATAGAAACTACAATTCAAGTAAAAAGAGTAATATTGCAAGCTATAGTGCGATAAACTACAAGGTCAAGGCTGATTAGAACGCTGTGCTAGCGCAAACCTTATTGCGGAAACTATATTCGTCCCTTTTATACGTATGCGCATACTTTGAATTAGCAAGAGATAGTCAGACAGGGAGTTTGTTGTGCGCAAGCTGTCTAACATATCCATCAAGTATACATACTTATTGTCGCTTAAAATAAATCATAAGTGAAATTAAAAATGGCAGATACATCATCCGTAAAACGCCATCAGATCTAATTACTTCGGAAACATTAAAGTTAATTACTAACTTTATTAAGTTACTCACGAATTATACGAGAAAGTTTTGTTCGTAATTTCTTCGCTCGAGATTACAAATTATTTATTTCATGCTTAATTCAAATGGTTACCAAGAGCACTTAGTTGATTGACTAGTTATGTACTTAAGAGGTTAAATATATCAAGAAAGTGTATATTATAACATAATATTATGCGTCCATTTTTAATTTACCTAACTACCTCCACCTGATTAGTTACCTGGACTTCACTGAATCAGCTTAAGTGATGGTGACATCTCAGCTCGTTGTACTTTTTCTACTACCCATACACTAGATGCAGACTTCTTAAAAAGGTCGTATGCGTTGGTTCCTCACTCACCTATTTCTTCAGCCAAATTCGCATTCAACAATAATTTTTTAGATGTTATGACTGTTTGATTTAAATATCTCAATGTACTCTCAGCAGAGGTGCAGAGTAGAAGACCCCTGCTCCAGGTATCGTAAGAGACGATTGAGGTACCTGAACCAACTAATAGCGGTATATCCACACAAAACGGCATAACTCAAATGCAGCAGTATGGAGATGAGTAGCAGCATTCTCATGGCACCTATGACGCGGCAATTATGGTCAAAATTTCCCCATATCTCGAGGAAACATATGCCCAGGACTGGAGGTTTTCGTGCTGCTAAAATAATGACAAATATTTAAACCTAACTGATATCTATCTTCTGAAACATAGGGCGTCAAACAACAACGGATTTAGTCGGTTGCTTAATAACATCAAAATAGTTGTTATGTTTTGATCAAAAGTATATTCTTACATTTAAATGGTGATAATATAATATCTAACTAGCTATTAAGTGGTTAGCTGAGCCGTGTTTATCGGCAGTGAGACTGCGGCAATAACTGATAAAGCGACGAATAAACCAATCATTAGGGTCATGGAAGTTGCTTCGTTATGTAAACATTAGTCTGTGGTTCGCTTCACGTTATTTGTTACTTTATAAATAGCCCAACTAATAATTTGAATAAGCGAAAGACATAACATTATTTTTTTATTGTGCTCGAATAAATAATGACTGCTGCTTTTTATAGAAAAGGCACGGTAATCGACGCTTATCTAAACAAGATACAGTCAGTGGGCGTATTGTGACATTGATTCGAAGGAGACGATCGTGGACCAATTAAGCGATTTAATGCTAATTTGCTTCGTCATTTCTTATTAACCATAAACATTTCATTGTGAATTAAATTGGAGTGTAGATTGGAGTGTGTCTTTGAACAAATATGAAGCATGGCAACCCATCACGCGAGACCAATGAGGCTGATTTTCAGGTTTGCAAATGTAAATTACACTATCGGACTAGTTTGTATGCGGAGGAGTTCGAGATAATCAATTTGGATTACCCAACGCAATACTTTGTGGAATTTGCTAAACTTACGCGATGAACCTATACCAATATGCTTTGAACCTCACCATGTCACAAAATCATAATATCTATAATAATTGTAGTGTTCGAGACTCGTAGCTTTGCGACGGGAGTGCTGCTGCCCATCCCCGCCATAAGCTGCGCCAGTAAGAATGGGTTTACCGCCATTTGTCGGTTTCGCCCTCCCTCACTCGCCACATGCGACACCTGGTACAGAGCGTGGTATAATTCTACGCTGTACCTCACAGTAATAATGTCATGAAATGAGATAAGAAAGAGGAAACTTTCTCTATGATTGCCGCACTGGACAGTCGTAGTGACAATCGTAGAGCGCAGCTTCGCAATGTTGTTCACCATCCCCGCCCTATTGCATTCGAGATATCGTTCTAACACCGCGTAAGTCAAAATGTTGACACTTTGGACAATTGGGAAAACATTGCTCACGTTTCATAAAATCATTTTAAAACTAATTGCTTGTGCATTTAGTTGGTGCAAAATAGATTTCGTTAAAACAATACACTGTATAAAACGTTTACTGAACTGCATTAGAAATGTAATATCGTGTTGTCATTGGACTTAAGTATTAAATTGCCAACTTTGACATACGCGGTTTTAGAACTTATGCGATGATGTGCTTTTTTGGGTGGATATACCGCCATCTGTCGGTTCCTGTTCCTTAGTCGCCTCCTACATACAAGGTACAAGTAAAGAAGGAAACGCGCTAAGCAAAAGGTTAAATAAGACTGAAGATCTGATATCTATTACGAACAGAAAATATTTTAATAGACATTATCGTGACACACCTCCTAAAGTATAAATTGGCGACGAACAATAAAAACTTGATAACACACTATAAGTACTTAGGTATATACCAAAATTTACGCAGTTATGTACGGAGCAAACAAATGCCTGATACGCGCTCGCTGCTTCTTATCGCCTAACTAATTAGGATTAGTTTGCGCCTGTGTCATATCATTTCTTACATTTACATCGATATGGTGAGACAATGATGTAAGTATTATTAGTGTTGGCCTTGGATCTTCTACGAGTTATTTTTTTCTATCTCGTAACAATAGGCCCTTGGTAGTGAGTGTATTCTTAGATTTCTGGTGATGTATCGCAAATAGCTGTGTAATAAAGTCGTGCCAGAATTAAATTCAACTGTTCATTAAAAAATCTCCGTAATGATGGCTTTTTAGATTCCATAATAGATTATTTCATCATTATCAACATCGTAGCAGCTGTAAAACGTCTACGGCAACACATAGGCCTCCTCAAGGACGGGGGAATTTATTGGCCACGCTGGGCAGACGTGGTAGCAATCGCAGAGAGCAGCTTCGCGCCGAAAATGCTTCTGCCTTGATTCTGGGTTGAAATACTGCCATCTGCCGGTTCCGACACTTGGTGTAGGGAAGAAAAAGATATCCAGATCTGGTCACACACAGACATATATATATAAAGATCTGGTCAGCTGTTTCGATGTGTTAGTACCGACAAACATCCATTAGCTCCCTGTAACTTCAGCCTGATTAAAACAAGATGTCTGATACCGATTTACAAAGTAAACATTTTGACGCCGTGCCAATTGTAATGGAAACAAAGATTTCTAATATTGATTTGACCAGTAAAAGAATTGGCCATTGTTTAACTAGCAATTTGTAATAACATACTAGATGAATAGGTCATTTAACAAGACACTAAGCAAAAATACAGACTTGGCTTTGCTTCCGATTTCATATCTTTTTATAGTGAATGGCGATGCGAGAAGCACATTTTATATTATTGACTGACATTGACATAGTTAATAATAACGGTAGCTTAAGTTACTATTTCTGACATCAGCTATCTGACAAGTCCCATTAAAATCTAGTATTAGAGATTATTCAAGCTGTGAGTAGAATAGTACCTCCCCCTATACCAGATGTTTTAAGAGGTGACTGCGGTACTGGAAGCGATAGATGGCGGTAGATCCACCCGAAACAGTACAGCTCAGATACGAAGGGCAGGGATGGGCAGAAGCATCTCTGTCGCTAAAGCTGCAAAATTCCCCCTTTCCTGGAGATGACTATGTTCAGCATTGGATATACAATGGCTGTTATGATGATTCTGATAAATACAGATAAGCCGAAAAAAATTTTTTTTTGGAGGAGTGTAAATATATAAATATACCATATATATATATATATATATGGCATTAGTATTTACTGACCGTGACACCGTTTTTTACCGCTTCTTCTATATAATTCAAGAAAATCTCGCAGTTGTTAGTGACATAAGTATAATAGAAAATATTGTAACACAATTACCATGTAATGTATACAGAGATGTTATCGGTGTTACATAATATACTCGATGTTACGTAAAATGTGATTCGTTATAGGTCCACACTTCCGTTTTATCGTGGCATGCGGCTGTGTTGGCGCTGCGACATTTTACGACATAGCAAGCTTTATTGTCTAGTCTAGTTTAGTTATTGTATAGTCTCATATAGACGTATATCGAATTCGTATAAAAATAAACTAAACTATATACCTATATATGTAGATACTTAGCTTGTTTTAATACAGTATATGGAATTTATGCTCTGACATCATTTTCTGCACCATAGCAGTTTTAGTAGATTCACTGTTGAACATAGGCGTCCCCAAGAAAGACCCATAATTGGCAGGCGTGGACATCAAGGAGCGTAGCTTCGCGACGTTTCATTTGGTTTACCCTTATTTTGGTGAATATACCGCCATCTGTCGATTCTGATGCTGACGACATCTGGTGCATGGTAAGTAAGGTTCTAGTCTACTGTTAAAACACCGCGAGCGACTTCGCGTAAAAAGACACTAACAGTGTAATCACTTGCATGATGTTGGTTCTAAATCTTGTTTTAATATAATTTATCGAATGATTTTGTTACGCTTTTATTAGCGAAGTGTTTATTATTTATATATATACGGAATAAATGAAAGTGAATTCCATCTCTTTCAAAACAACACAAACCTGGAGGACCCATGACAATGTAAAATGATATAGTTTGTTTTTTTTTATGCTACAAAAATTCTAGTATTTGTTGCTAGGATGTTTTTGTGACTAAAGAGATCATTTTGTATTGTGTTTTAATAAATTAAACATTAATTTAAATTAATCATAGTACGTTTCAGAATAATCATATCTTTTTGTAGAAAAGCGTGGGCTGGTTTATAGATATTAACATTTTTTGTGCCTTTTACTAAAATAACTGAACTCAAAAATAATTCACAATTGACATGATTTGGCTATCTACACACACGTGTTCATATGAAACTTTTATATACTTGTGCTCATTCTCACAGAACCGGTTAGAGCGATTTTCAAAAAATTATTGTAATATCTATACTATAGCCTCTTTTATCTCAGAAACTATTTACTATCTACAATAGGGCAGGCAGTCAACTCTTAACATAATCATGAGGGCTATTTTCATTTTCCCAAGATACTTGCAAATCGGGAACATTCTTATAAAGTGAATGTTATTCTATTCTGCCGTGAGGTACCGGCAGAATAGAATAACATTCTTCCCCTTTCTTTCCCCTGTGTATCCTCTTTCCCCTGTGTCCAGCAGTGGACTTCTAATGGTTGCTATTAGGATGATGAGTTTTACTAATAAATATATACATATATATATATATTCTGCGGGTTAATCTTTCAGTGGTATTCAAACAGTAAAAAGTTAAAATGAGGTGTAAGTGAAACTCTGGAAACCCCAACATTAATATCATAGAGTAGGTATCCGTAAACTAATGAATTTTAATAGTTTATTATAAATGCAAACGGCTATAGCCCTGATATGTGGTTACACTGGCATTTAAGTTATAGCTTTAAAATATTCTCTCTAAACATTTGGTTCATGCACCGCAGTGTTATGCGGCCAACACCACGACCGCCGCTAGATCAATATTCATGAGTCTCGGCAGGAGAGGAAAAATACAGAAAATAATGCATTAACTGATGGAAAGAGAAAGCGAGCTTTAATTTTAATATTTCAATTAAGATGCGCAAAGTATGCTCACATTGCGTCCCCCCTCGTTTTAAGAGGATCAAATTGTTATTTGAGAGATAATTGTGTTCATTTATGAATGCTGCATAATGAGTACTCCAGTAATGCTCCTAGCTGGTTCCTGAGTCTACGTGAGTTATGCGGATGCTAGATCAGCTGTTACCGGACAGACATGTTCGACATGTTTGCAGATGTTACTGTTCAACGAATATTGCTGCTTGAGCTGCGATGAGGATAGCAAGGTGTATGAGCATGCCGCCATGAGAGATGATTTCTATTGATATAAAACATTTATTCAAATATGCCGTCAGTCCTATTATTTTTCCTAACGAGCCAAATGCTGGCTCTGAAAACAGTTCTAGCGTCACTAGCGGGGAATGAGCCCAGGCCGCTCATCAATGAGCGATTTGATCGGAACGAGACCGACTGACTTTACATCTGCAGTCCTGAAAAATCGCATTCCTAATACTTAAGGGATTTTTTAGTCCTCAGTTATTTGCGAGATTCTATAACAATTTGAAAATATATTGTAGAATCCATAGATTATAAAGGTATTGATTGAATGTGTGTTGCCGTGAGGTAGAAAAAATGTTACCAGGGTACAATAATAGTTCAGGTGTCGAGAAGACGCCTGAGGTACCGGAAACAATAAATGTATCCATCCAAAACAGTTAGGTTCAAATACAACAAGGTTGGTACAGACACCAGTACAAAATAAATGTTTATTAGAATAAAAAAATTAATATAGCAATTACTTCAAACACTGAAAACATACATAAGTATTACATAATTATATCCTTTTCATATCACCCAAGAAAGGAAAGGGGACTTTGTGCCCATAATTGTCGCGATAGGCAAGCGTGTTAACAATCACAGAGCGCAGCATTCGCGACTGTGTTGTTGCCTGCCGCCACCTGTCGCTTCTGGTACTTTAGTCACCTCTTACGACTCCTGATGCAGAGAAAGGTACTATTCTGCTGTGCCGATGCTTCATGTCTTATTATTATATAAAATGTTTATAAAGAGGACCCTGAGGACTTATTGTTTCAGCTGCTAACGATATATTTCTGAAGTCTTGGAATTATAGCTGACTGTGGTCACGAATAGCTAGAGATTGTCTTATACCTATATAAAATTCTCGTTTCACAATGTTGAAACGGCTTGACCGATTCTTATGATTTCATATGCATATTCAGAAGCCTGAAGATCGGCTAATTTTGTTTTTTCAAACCTCTTAGTGATAAGGGTCCACACTCCAAAAAATTTATTTTTATTTCTTGATTTTTTTTACTATGTGGCTTTAATAATACATACAACCCTATATTTTCACCCTTCTATCAACAACCACTTTTTTAATTTTTTTTATATCATATATTTGGCAGAACAACGTTTACCGGGACAGCTAGTTACATAATATTTTTTAGAACGTCTTGCCTTTTGTTGAAACGTCTGCGAATTTATAATGTTTGATTCTGGTTGGTAGGTAGTGTATAATGTTATGCCTGCGATTGTGTACCGTTATCGGTGTCACGCGTAGACGTCTTATCCGCAGATTACGCAATTTGACACCCAAACAAATTATGTGACATGATTTATAGTCAAAGTCAAATATCTATATTTAAGTAGGCCTATCTTATATCTAGGCACTTTTAAATCGTAAAAAAAATAAATCTACAAGTATAGATTTGCTAATTACAATTTTACACAAATGTCCGATGATCCTAACAACCAGCGTTATAAAGAGCCATTTAAACAAATAGGTTATTGAGTGTCTAGTCTAATAAATAAATGTCTAATAACTAAGTATATAGCAGGTTCATTACGCGAGCCACCAAAAAAGAACCTGCAAGACAAACTGATAGTGATATGGGTTCCAGTTACACCGGCTGAATCGTGTTTCTGATCTGAAACGCAGTATTATTAAACAAAGTCGTTAAATTGACTCTTCTAAATTTAAAAACTATCAACCGTGGACGGAGTATTTCGTGAGAAAGATTTGAGCGTATCTATACTAATATTATAAAGCGGAAGAGTTTGTTTGTTTAAACGCGCTAATCTCAGGATCTACTGGTCCGATTTAAACAATTCTTTTTTTGTTGGATAGTCCATTTATAGAGGAAGGTTTTAGGCTATATAACATTACGCTGAGACCAATAGGAGCGAAGCGTCAGTGAGAAATGTTGCAAAAACGGAGAAAATTATTCACATTTGAGGTCTTTCGTCGCATGCGCTGCATAAACGGTTTAAGTTATTCAAAAACTATGTATGAAAGAATTATTCCTTTTTACCACCACCACTCGCGAGTGTATCTTTGCGAGGTACCATGCCGCGCGGCTCAGACGTGTGGTCGGCTCCCTACGGAACGGTTGAATACAGCGTGCTTTATTTTAAACAAAAGTAAAAATATAATTTATGCCTAAGTACTTTGACCCATTATTTTAAAAACATTATTTTTTAACATATTATTTAAAAAAATCTTATTCACGATTATACAATAACATAAACCAACGTGTCGAACGAAGTCGTGGGAACAGCTAGTAATTCATAAATTTGATGAGTCCCAGGACAAACATTTATATTATGTATTTGTGTTTGTTCGGTATTTGGTAAATATGTATTTAAGTATTGTATTTGTAATTCATCTGTTGTCTAATGTGCGTAATACAAGTGTTTTAAGCGACTCTCCAAGTTAAGTCAATGTATGGGTTGAATTATTATTATTCGCTGGAATTTGACTGCGATCATAAAAGTTCTCGCAAATTAAATGCTGATACGCATTGTGTAAAGCGCTCCTCAAACATTGCTATGTAATTCTCTTAGTTATACTCGCGATAGTCGGTGGCGCCGCCACGTGGGAAAGAATGTTAATTAACTGTATCATATGTGAGAATTTCGAGGGCATTTTTTTACAGAAATAGCTTCTCTCTATTTGCTACTGATGTCTGATAAGACAGTGTAAATGTAAGCAAACGTATGCTTAGGCGCAACACGAGCGAAACTAACGCACTTAACTTTCAATATTATTGGTTATTTGCGTATCAAGGCTCTTTTGTGTGGAGCATTACGAAAAATTCTCTAAACGAATGTACGAATTATAATTTTTAATAACTTAATATTAATTAGGCTTGAATAAAGACTGATATTGACACAGTATTATGATTGTGGTTTTCTGCCTACGCGAAATTCCTTTCGTATTGCGCCTCTCTGCAACATTTTTCTCGACATGTAAGATAACGTGTTGTTTTCTAGGGTACTAGGTATGTACATTTCATCAAAATCATTTCTCTGCGAAAACGTAATAATCTGATACACAGACACGCTTTCACATTTATCAATTAGTGTAGATATAATTAATAACAATATTTGAGATAACAACGATAGGCTGTGTCGAATGTCGATGTGTTTTATTTTTAAATAAATTGGAATATGAGATTATAAAAGAAAATACATATACATCGTATTCTTGTATACATCATTGTACAGATAGCCCTAACTTCTCAGCTAAAGCAGCACTAAGGAAACGATAAGAAAAAATCGACAAATCTACCAAGGTCGAGTCGATTTTTTGTAGTATTTTTTTCTATATATATGAGGTATGCCGTTAGGTACCATCCGAGTAGAATAGTTAGCCGTTAGGCTGCGATTGCCAACACGCTTGCCCAGTGCGCGAATTATAAGCAAAATACCTTTTTTCTTGAAAAGTCCTATATCCAGCAGTGAATTTTTAATAGCTGGTATGATGATGATAATATGAGGTCTGATTGGTACCTCACTTTATTACCAAATAGCAATATTCGCATTGTTGTGTTTCGGTTTGAAGGGTGAGAGAGGCAGTAAAATTTCTGGGCAATGTGACGTAACATCTTTAAGTCTTAAATTTGGCAGCGTGCTAGTGATATCCTTGTGATATAACGAGCGTCTGTAGGCTGCAGTGACGCTTACTATCACGGAGATGCATGCTTGTTTGACGACCCGGTCGAATAAAAAAAATATTTTTAATATAAAATCCGCATTTCTCAATGCATATAACCAACAAAATAATGAGATTAAAAATTTCTCTTCCAAACCTCATAGAATTCGATCAAACAATTATCACTATCGATTGTAATGCAATATCCGAAGATAACAAACAGTTCGGTTGCCGAGTGTGCGGGATGTGTGCTATTTTATATATAGATACATTATCATGTGTGTGATCTTCAGGCGAGGCGACTCCTTTATCTAATCGGCCGTATCGCAGACCTTGGACTGGTCTGGTCTGATCCCGCGACGACACCGCCAATCTCGCTGTTCATAAAATAAGCTTGCTTTGTAGTGATAATATTACGCACAAGACAGTTCGTTACCTATGCATCCATATTTTTATATTACTGTATTGTGCTGACTTCCACACAATGTATTGAAACATATTGATTTACTCATTAAAACAAAGTGCGTGTCACGTACATTTATATTTAAAATGACACAGACAGAATAAGCAAAGCTGATACAAAATATAAAACCAAATCAGTGCGCAAACTCTACTGGTTATTGGGTTATAAGTCGCAATTGTAATTTACCAGCAAACTTCTTGTTTACAAGGCCATGCTTAAACCAATTTGGACCTATGGCATTCAATTACGGCAGACTGCCTGTCATTCCTTACATAGAAATACATACAATGCATAGTTTTTAGAACAATATGTTAAGGATGGTAGCCAACACACCTAATGATCAGCTACACCATGATCTAACAGTTGACACCTAACAAGACATACAAAGAAAGAATTTAAAATCACTAACTGTTTGGCAAAGAAACTCATGATAGTAACCCATACTAGACATACTAAAGCGAAAAATGCCCCAGGATCTAATTGTATGAAATAAAGTAGGATGCGTGTGACGTATGCTGAGCCTTTATTGACGAGAGCCAAACACTACTAAATGCTAAATATTGTTACAGATCGTAGTACACAAGGGAATGAAAATAAATACGTTTTAAAATGACACAGAAACAGAACGAGCAAAGCTAATATAATATAAAATAAAATCAGTACCAGGCTAGTTTAAAAAAAAATAAGCGTGAAGTTGGTTCCAATTCATTCAACTCCAAAATATTCCAACAGCGCTTGTATTGGTGTATGCCGATTTGAAGGGTGAGAGAGATAGGGAAATAGCTGAGTAGATGAGGTAACATCCTTATGTCACACAATAACTAAAAATACTCTCGTATTGGCTGCGGTAACGGTCTAACCTCAGACATTACGCCAGCTATTGGAAGTTCATTGCTGGACATAGGCCTCCACGAAAAAGGGGAAGTTTTGCCCATAATTAACGCGCTGGGCAAGCATGTTGGCAAACACAGCGCGTCTTTCGCGACAGAGATGTTGCTGCCCATCTCCACCCTGTGCATTTATCTGCACTGTTTCTGATGGATATACTGCCATCTGGGTATGTTACCTTGGTCACTTCTTACAATACTTGGTACAGGGAGAGGTATCGTTTAGTTAATTTACTCGATTCTTGAAGTTCGGCGTGCTGATGGCTTGTTTATTTACCAGAAAATAACACTTGTTTAGCGTCAGAAAAACTTCGATAAAAAATCATAACAGACTTAACGTTATTATGTCAAAGTAATTAATAGATAAGCTGTTTGGAACAAGCGCAATTTGTTTTTTTTCTCGAATATTTACAAGCTCATTATGTTTTCATGACTGATAAGGTGTAAGATCTTTGAAAAACACACACAAATTGTGCGTAGTACAGTGGGTCAATACTTATTGTTATGTAACGGAGCCGAAATAGCGCCGAATTGCGACGCTGGGGAGCAACAACCTCAGTCGACCAAACGCCCGATAAAAGGCTTTTTATTGTTTATTCACCGATTTTTTGATAAAAAACGTGAGCGTTTGCAAATGATGAAACTAAGAATACTTGTGATTTCAGAGGTTTCTATTTTAAATGAAACAATGGGTATTTTTAGCTAGCACTTTGATAGGTGTTTGGTGTCGATTGATTTCTTTACATAACTCTTGAATAACATCGATAAAAAGAAACTTGTTTTCAAATAATCGCTATTAGTCGACGAAATGTGAGACAACATCACATACGTTGTTCTAGGTTCAAAATAAAAAAGTTTACATCTCTGTGGAAATCAAAAACAAAAAACTGGGTGTTTGTGGTACTACTATGTTTTTAAGTGGGTGATTAATATATGACAGATATTAAATAAAGGATAGCAAAACAAAGTTATATGGACTTGTAACAATGTATACTAATACAAATGGGACAGGGTCTGTTTGTTTGTCTGTCCTTCATGGCAAAAGGGAGCGACGAATTGACGTGATTTTTTTAAGTGGAGATAGGTGAAGGACTATAACATAAGCTACGTTTTGTCTCTTTCTTTCCATCAATTCCCTAAAGTGAGGATAAAAGTTTGTATGTTAGCATACCGCAGTTTTCAAGGTATGGAGCTAAAAATCAAGTACACAGACTCTTTGTTATCAACGAGTTATTATAAATATTGTATGCCTAACATTTTAAATTAATTTTTATTTATTTTTACTTTATATATTTGACTAATTTATTTTTAGATTCCTGAAGAAACTCTAA
Organism: Heortia vitessoides; assembly: GCA_020976665.1. Classification (NCBI taxonomy): domain Eukaryota; kingdom Metazoa; phylum Arthropoda; class Insecta; order Lepidoptera; family Crambidae; genus Heortia; species Heortia vitessoides. The sequence continues at coordinate 19,194,499 of JACJUM010003174.1, read as the reverse complement.
TATTGTTTTACAAGGCAGAGAGAAATTCAATATATTTAAGTATTATATTTGTGATTCCTCTGTTGCCTCATGTCCGTTGCACAGGCGCTTCAATGTGTGTGTGAATTTCTTATTTTTAGTGATCGCAAGAAAAGTTCGAATATACACTCAATAAATAAATCTAAAAAGTAGTTTTCAAGTCGGCGCAAATAATTTTAAGATAATATCTGATTATATAAAAATGATAGGGTCCATATATTTGCTGAATATTAAATAGTATTCCTAATAAAAAATTTGTGGCCGTGTGGTACTGTCATAGTAGAATAGTACCTCCTAGTCGCCTCTTACGCCACTGATGCAGAGGGAGGTAATATTCAACTCTGCCGATACTTCACAGCAATAATTGATAGTGAATTCTATTAATTATACATAAATGAAAAGGTTCTAATTCATCGACAGAGTTGTATTGGTTGATCTGTAGTTTTAAATCACACATGCAAACAGGTCTTGGATAAAATTGATTAATTTTATCTGAAATTAACAGTATCGGTAACTTACCAGTTGATCAAGAGCTAAAAATATATTTTATAAATAGCTGATATTTAAAAATAAAGTAATGAAATTCTTTATATAAATGTGGTATTGAAAGTAAAATGTTACGAGGCAAAGGCCTATATATGCAGTCTGTTAAAACATTGCAAATTGACTTCTCCTTGACTCACGGAACCAAACTGCTAGTTTCGCCAAATTCGGTGTTCCTTATGCAAGAAAGCTACTTTTTTACATATAATGACGAATTCGACAGAAAACGCCTCGTATTATCACAAGGATATCACTAGCAAATTGTTATACTCATGAATTCTAGATATTATGTCACATTAGTAAATTCACTGCGTTTCTCACAAAACCTGCTATTTGGGAGTAGAAATTGATGATAGTGACTCATGCAGACTACCTTTGTTTAAGGTCTATAATGAAACGACATTGGTCGGCTAGAAATACGCTACCATTTATTATTTTTCTTAATACACGTGTACATAGAATGTGCACATAGTTTACAAAATAAGTCCATAGATGGCGTTACTTACTTCAAATTAATTCTGTTTCGATAGAATTCCAACCTTTCTACCTCTAGTATTTTTAGGTGATAATATTAAAATGTCCAATTCCTTAATAAGTCCAAGTCGCAACGAAACAATGCGCCTTGAAAATAGTCAATCGCCGACGCGTCCTTATTTTACGTTTGTCTTAACTCTGTCCGCTAATATATCTGCAGAAAGAAATTATGAACACCTACCCCATTTCATTCCTATCAACCCAATATTTCCGTTTTACGTAACACATGATTGGGTTCAACCTCATTTGTTTCCATAACAAGGAGGCTTTTTGGTTGTTATGGAAAATCTAATGTCAATTATTATGTAAGCCCCATATGTGAAAAGTTGATAGACTTTTTTCATAGCAGCCATAAAACCTCCACTGCTGTACTAGGTCTCCCCAAAAGAAGGAGAATATTGCTGCCACTCACTACCCCGTTTCATTTAAGCAACACTGCATCGGGTGGATATACCGCTACCTGTCGGTTCCTGTACCTCAGTCGCCTCTCACGATACAGAGGCAGGTATTATTCTACTCTGCGGGTACGTCACGGCCATAGGCTCGGAATAATTATTGTTAAAATTTTGTTTATTACTTAACGGCTTTTGAAACATTAACATTTGAATTATTCTTACCACTACCATTAGGCTGCAGGTGGTATTTACCTTCCATTATATATGCATTCTAAGGAACTAAATCGACATCATAGAACGTAGATCGACCACAGCTGGACATAGACTGCCCCAAGAAAGAAAGACTTGCCCGCGCTAGGTTGTTGTGTGTGTTTGCTTTATTCAATAAATACGAGCGAAGTAGCTCTGTCTTCTGATAATCTATGACAAAAATAGTAAATGTTAATATGTAAATGCAAAGATTAGACATTATTTGCGAAGTTAGACTGTTGCTACTTATCTTTACAATCTCTTGAGCTTGTAGTCCCGGAGCAGTACACGGAGCCGGCGCGCGCGCAAGCACAGCGGCGCGAGCGCAGTCCACTTACGTTATTACTTACCCGGCTCAATACACCCTTAAATAACTCTTGAATGTGAGGTTTAAGATTGAAAGGGTATCTCAGTTGATTAACAACACATTATTATATTTTACACTTTTGAGTAGGGTGAAAACTACTCTAGAATTTAATTTGGTTTTATTAACATTCACATTCTTATTCGTTCCGACATGTAGATTTTTATTCTTTTTTATTTTTATATCTCCTAATCTATGTACAACAATGTTGGAAATTGTTTAATTAGACCGTTTATCGTAGGGTTTCTATATTTAAGGAATTATGTCTTGTTTAAGGTTCATCATCATATAGATCGTTTATCACCGATATAGGCCTCGCAATTGATATCCAATCAATTGAAAATAACATGAGGGCGTAATGTTAATATATCATTAATTTTTTTTTTTTTTTCCATATTATCTCTACACATTGACCTGATTCCGTAATAAGTGGCTTAAAGCACTGATGTTATGGACATCAGACAACAGAAGATGTAATATAAATATCTATCGTCATATAAATATTTGTCCAGGATGGGGATCGAACCCACAACCTTTGGTGCACAAGACAGAATCACTACTATCTATACGATCGGGACCGTCGGAGCATTATAGACCTATCGTTTAAAATGTCGCGTCCATTCACACAGCAATACTTCACAAGTGATGTCCCATTTACTGAGCGCATTTATCATCAGTCGTTATCGTTCAACATCAGTTTATTAGCAGTGTAAACAGAGAGCTGTCACTGATGAGCGCCGCGCATGCGCGCCGCCCGGCTCCCGTAGTGTTTACACGGCGCGGGCGCATCTGCGACGCATTATTGCATCACGAATTTACTATACACGTGCTTGACTGTTTCACATTGCACCGAAGGTTACTCTGTACACTGTAGTGGCACTGAGATACTATCAATAAAGTTACAAAAATATTTTTGATCGTCTTTTGTTTACTATTTGTTGCAAACTGTATACATATATGTCTTAATACATACACCATATGTATAAATTAAAGCCTGCGAAACTTAACTGAGGGCCCTCACTATGGGCACCAAGCCTAAGTTGCGCCTCAGAACCCTGAGGGGCTGACAAGCGCGGTGTACGCAGTTACAATCGATCATAACGTCGCTCAATAATAAGCGATCGATAGCTAAATGGCTTCAATTTCTTCTTAAATTAAATGAAATTTAAAGTTTCAAATATGCGTAGGTATGTATATATATATATATCTTAGGAACAGTTGCTGCAAGGTAGCCGAAACGTTGGTCAAAAAATGTATTATGTATGATGTGTGATTCTATGTTAATTATATATATTAATAGTGACTCATTGACCATATAACCAAAAAATTCATAAGACACCACTGATTTTTCTTACTAATTTGTTTCAGGTAATTATTGTTCCGTGTTAAACCGGTCCTGTTAGAAAACACTTAGGGTGGTATGTATCCAGCAGTGGACGTCTTCGGCTGATGATGATGAGGACTGAGTAGAAATTAACTTGTCAAAATAGCCTTCACCATTTCATAAATGCAAGGCAAATCTCAGGAACTGGCTGTCACTTTTAAATTACGAGCAAACTGAAGACGTTCTGCGCGTTTTGACATCTCTTTTCCTTTACATGCATGCACTGATTGAGACAACCGGAGTTCTTCTATTTATTTTAAATGTATGCGCTATGTTATATGTATATATATATATATCCATAAATTGAACATGTTTGCATGAACGCAAGCAGCTGTAACACAATTTAATACTAGCACAGCTGCCGACGATCACTCTAACATGATTGTATTTTATGTTATGGATTATGCAATAAATATTATTATTATCATTAATTGTGATAAAATAGCTATTATATACTGTGCATTTGAACTACACTGTTGCTGATGTCTGTTCATCTGTCGGTTATGGTATCTCAGTCGCCTCTTACGACACCTCGTACAGTGTGAGGTACTATTCTACACAGCCGGTATCTCACGGCTTTCACGTACCTCTTATAAATTTGGAGTAAATCCTCAACATTTCTAGAACTAATGACAGGTTTTCTGTGCTCAACAATTTGTGCATGTGAAACTTAGACGAGATCCCATCGCTGTGATCATCATATCAGCCAGGACTCCCCAAAAAGGAGGAAGTTTTGTTCATAATTGTCGCGCTGAGCTTGTTGACAATCGCAGAAGGCAGCTTTCGCGACGGAAATGCTGCAGCCCATCACCACCCTGTGCATTAGAGCTACACTGTTGCGGATGGATATACCGCCATCTGTCGGTTATGGCATCTTAGTCACCTCATACGACACCTGGTACAGGGAGAAGTACTATTCTAATCAGCCGGTACCTCACGTGCGTTAACTATACAAGTACCTATAAATTTGGAATAAACCCTTAAACTTTCTGGATCCAATGACAGGTTTCCTGTGCTCATTAATTTGTCCATGTGAAACTTAGACGAGATCCCATCGTTGTGATGCTGATCGCTAATTTACAGTACTAAGTACTGTAGACGTATGTTTTTTATACCAAGATTAAAAATTAAGGTTTTGATGTCAGCCGAGTGGTCATGAATGCGATGATATCGGTTCAATTTGTTGGCATCATTAATTTGAATACCGGATCCGTCTCAATCTAAATCAATCACCTTCGAACCTTCATTTCGACTCGTAGTGGAACTTCATTGAAACCTTATAACAAAGACCTTAAGGCTCAATTTGGTGTAAAACACGCGTCTATTTGGGTGCTTGGGCTGTTAATTACTTAACCTATTAATTATGCATTAGGGACCGTTATTGTCACTAATTTCTTGTTACTTACTTTTAAAATGTACTCTTGTTATTTGATTGAGACTATTTAATCTATATAATGGAAATGTGCTTGTTCTATGTTTGGATGTTAAATATACATATTTTATACTGTTTACCGTCCTTACAAACAAACAAGAGCTTTAATTAACTTATCACTTAGGCAGATCAATGTATGAACAGTTGTGGAAATTTACTATATGTCCTTCTGTGGGGATCGAACCCACGAGCTTTGGGATTGGGGGGCCTCCCCAAGATAAAGTGAATTTTGCCCATAATTGCCGCGCTGGGCATGCGTGGTTGCAGATCGGGTACGGGGAAGCTGCAGTTGCATTTGAGTTACTCTGCTTAGGATGGATATAGGTACAGCCATCTGTCAATTTCGGTACCTCAGTCGTCTTTTACGTCACCTGCTTTAGCGGAATTTACATTTTTAAAATAAAAAAATTAAAATGTTATACTTGTAATCGAGCTTTTAAGCTTATTATTTTGAAGTCCGCTTATGTTTATCATAGCAGCCGTAAAACGTCCACTGCTGGACATAGGCCTCTCCAAGAAAAGGGGATATACCGCCACTTGTCGGTTCCGGTACCGGTTGGCGCAGCTCAACAGTGGTCTTCTAACGGCTAATAAAATTATAAGGCTACAGAGATGCTAGTTTTATAAACAGATATATTAACAGAGGCATTGCAAATACAACACTTAAATGGATATCAATGTTTGTCCTGGGTGGAGGTTGAACCCACGATCTTTGGCGAACAAGCTAGGATCACTACCATCTGCGCGATTGGGCCCGTCATGCTCACAACTTATTATCTTGAACCCAGTGGGTCGACGACCGTTCTCCGCTCCCTCATCTGCACACGTTGCTGCAACGTGAGCTGGAACAATTATGTAACTCGTTACGCCGCATTGACCACATTTACTCAGAAACTTGTTTATGAAGTAAGTGATTACCGTCATAATTATACCATCAGTTGCAGTGTACCTGAAGGTTGGGTGTGACTTAAGCGACAGTCTGGACGTTTAAAATAAATTGGTTGTTTTTGTATTGTATTTTCAAAACATCAAATCTGTATAAAAGATTTCGATTTTAAACTGTGATGTTACAGTCTTAACGTTTACTATTGATAGCTTTTTCCTTGTGACATTTCTGCTTCGGGTAAAGCTCGTCCGTCATAATATTTTCTAGTATATTGTACACAAGCTGTGCACGTGTGGAATCGTGAATTTGGGCAGCATATTTTTTTCAAACAAACTTCCAGGCAGCGCATATAAAGAACGTAAATTTTTCGCCCGATTTTGCCGTAAATTTTTATTGAATGCTCCGCTCCTTTCGGAACTATCTGTCTGCTAATGTAAGTCCAAATCGGTCCAGCCGTTCTAGCGATTATTAGCTGGAACAAAAATTTAAAAATAAAAAAAATTGGTATTTGTAGCGTATATACATTCATATGCATGTAGTAGAGAGCAGATATTTTAATATTACAAACGGACACTCCAATTGTAAATGTATGTATAGATATCTTCAAACTTCGACTTACGGGAAACTTGATTTACAAAGTCCTTTTAAAGGTTTTATGGTTTCTTTTTTTAAAAAGGTTCCAATCATTTAAAAATTACTTCATTTGTTGGTAAAATTGTATGAATGTCTTACGGAGACAGTTGGGACGGGGTTCTTCGCTATGTTTTTTTTGTTGACCAGGTCGACAAACAGGCATACAGTTCGCGTAATATCACATGGATATCACTAACGCTTTGCCAACCTTGTGACTTTAGGATATTATGCCATATTACCCAATAACTTTACTGCCTCTGTCACCCTTCAGATAGAAACACAGCAATGTGAATGAGAGTGATGTGCGAACCTATGCGAACGACCTTTTGCATGAGGTCTACCTCATGTATCTCTCTGTTTACAAAACATAGTGATGGTTTCATTTTAGTATTGGACTGTCATTATACCAGTCTTAGGACTTGTAGTGCTAAACATATACCTCCTCAAGATAAGGGGGAAATGTTGCCCAGAAAGGCAAACTATACTGATAAGAGATAAGTTGTGATGTACAGCATCACAATAATCTGCATGGTTTTAGGTAGTTATCAGATTGTTTGTTGATATCGATATGTTATGTGTGATATTTTCTTATATGTAAGCAGTGAACCCGCATTTTAACGAACCAGACGCTTCGTCTAGTAAATGGGTATAGAGGTTTGGAAGAGGCGCTAAGAATGCGTAATGGGCTCTCTGTAAAGGTTACCCAAAGGACTAAAGTATGGGGTTCCTCAAAAAAGGAGTAAATGGATATTTAAAAGGTCAGCAACGCGTGAATGATGGTTCGGTGTTGTAAACATCCATAGGCTGCGGTTACCGCTTACCAACTTGAGGGGGCACGCGCTTGTTTGCAACCTTAGTCATAAAAAGAAAATCAATGAAACTCATAACTTAACCCAACGCGAATGATGGAAATAAAATCAAGCCCTTTAATTACCATGTGTAGACATTTATTTAAACTAATTGGACTAACTATATTGAAATAACTATATTGGACTTGATCTCTCCACTCCATTTAATAGTATCTCATACGCACACAGCGTAATTAAGTAACTACTTATAAATTATATTATCTAAATTGTCTTACGAACCGGATAGAAGACGCGTGTGTGATGCTGAAAAATCATCTGACGCATCGCGAATACAACGAGATAAGCGGTTGCGCAAGCGCAAACGAGGGGGGAGATTGCTTCTCACGCTAAAGAGTACGCATGCTTGATTACGATGTAGCCTTATTGATACGATATTGCTGCTTCGTTGGCGTGCTAAGATATAATCTAGTTTTTGTGGGTTATCCCTAAGAGATGGACATGTACTATTTCGGATTATTATTTGTAGCCTTTATGTTGTATACTGTAGTAGATTAACCGTGAGATACCGGCAGAGTACAATAGTGCCCCCCCCCTTGTAGTTGTAAAAGGCAACTAAGGTACCAGAACCGAAAGATGGCGGTATATCCATGCAAAAAAGTCAGCTCAAATGTACAGGGCGGGGACGGGCAGCAGCTTCCCCGTCGAAAAACTGCGCTCTGCGATTCCCAACACGCTTGCTCAGCGCGGCAATTATGGGCAACATCCCCCTATCTTGGGGAGGCCTCTGTCCAACAGTGGACTTTTAATGTTTGGTATAATGACTAGTAAGTACATTGTTTTATGTATGATAGTATAATAATAATATTGGGTTTTGTATTAAAATTATTTTGTATTAGCTATTCTTTCTCCAATATTCTTGCTGTTCTTTATTCTTTAATAGAATTTTGCGATTTGAAACTAGATTTTTAAATTCATTTGCATTTTGTTGTTTATCGTTGGTTTTCCCTGCGTCTATTGCCTTTCAGTATTTAAACAAATAAGTATTGGAAGGCCGGGCGATAGACGTAACGTTTTTTGCTTATTTAACTAAGCAGTATTTCGACTTTGAAACAATACGTGTCAATTTATTATTATTATTGTAACTTTTGTACCAGTGAAATAATTAATTCAGCCGTTCCGAAGTTATGCCGGAACAAATATACAAAATAATTATCAATCATTTATAATTAATAGAAAACTTATGAGCAAAATTCTTGCTTTCTTCGAGAGGACCATGTCTCGACGTGGACTTCCAATGGCTGATGTGATGTGATGATGAGTTTTAATTTACAAACAAACACTTCCATTTTGTTTATTTGTTCGGATTGTCTGCCCTTATCGGGGATGAGAAGGGCTTCAAGTTTTAAATTCAATCAATACTACATCGCAATAAGTGCGAGCATTCCCCGAAGAGGTACTAGAGTTAATCCCTGAGTCGGCTGGGGTCCCATAATGGCGACTAATCGAGACGGACGTTCAGAGCTCCGGGGAAAGTGGCACGTGCCGACGTAATCTATGGCTGTGCCAAGGGTTCGCTATCTACCCGCGGCTTACTTAGTTAAACTAGTCTACAGCCTGCGACTTGGCCGCCTTTATTTCACTTTACATAACTTCCCACAGGAACTCTCCCGGGATCAAAAGTAGCCAATATCCCCAATTAAGATTCGTGTTATCTGCAAACCAAATTTGATCAGCATCGGTTCATCGATGTAGTTATGAAAGCGTTTCAAACGGACAGACATATTATTTGACTTGCAGTCCTTCGGTCATCATAGCAGCCTTAAAACGCTCACTGCTGGATATAGGCCTTCCTAAGTAGAATAGTACCTCCCTCTGTACCAGGTGTCGTAAGAAGCGACGCAGGTACCAGAACCGATTGATAGCTGTATCCACCTGAGACAGTGTAGCTCAAATGCATAGGGTGGGGATAGGCAGCAGCATCCTCTTCGCGTAGGCTGCACTCTGCGAACACCAACACGCTTTCAACGCAGCAATTATGGGGAGAATTCTTGAGGCTTGTTCAGCTGTGGACTTCTACTGGCTGTGAAGCACTTGTGTTACGGACATCAGATAAGTCGTAGGTTCGATCCTATATATTTACAATCATTTGCAAAAAAAAACGGGTGGTTTTGATTTTAATTCTTTTTTACAAAAATACGGTACCAAAATGATTTCAATAATTTGTACATGTTACCGGCCGGTTTTAAAAATGCCGTGGTGCTTAAAACAGTATGTTCCAAATTCAAATTTTCGTTTGATGATGATTTACAGAAAACCACTTTTTATCCTTAATTTTTTGTGCGAAGTTCTAAAAGATAATATCGGTTTTCATAACTTTTAGTCAATTTTTATGAATTTATTTCATATTCTTAATTGTCAAAGCTTCATATATTATTATCATAAATATTATTATCATATATAATATTTCGTGGGTATCGAACCCACGACCTTTGGCGCAAGACAGGATCACTACCATCTGCGCCACCTCTCGTCGTCTCGTCGGCTCGTCATATATCGCAAAGGATATCGTGTTTTGTTTCTTGCATTAATAGTTTTAGTTAACAGAAACTTCAATACAACATTGTGAATATCATATTTAGTGATCTGTGTAAACACAATCAAGTGAATATTCCTCGCGAAATTGAAGACAGCAACGAGCGCAAATAAGCGCACCCGCGAATGATATTACAGCATGTTTGTATGTCACTTGTGTATTCGTTCGTGAAACGGTATCATACAATTTACAAATCAAGACCCATGTCATTGTATCCAATTACATCCTCTCATCACAGTTGCTTCTTACTGTCACTAGGCACGTGGTGCATCTCAGTGAGCGGAGAACGCGTTTTAGACATCGAACGGTACAGATGAATAATACTGTCTAACATTGACTTACTGTCTGTCTAACTGACTGTCTGACTGACTTAAAAACTTGATTGCACGGGGTTCCGTTTACAACATAGAGGAACAATAGGAAAGGATTTTTGAAAATTCACCCCTTATAGGGGAAAACGGGGGTGCATAGTTAGTATGAAACTTTAACTGTTCATAAAATATTTCTAATGAAATTCAGTATATTCTTCATTGAAAGTTATGAGATACGTGTAAAATATTTTATCGGAAATCATCCCTTAAGCGGAAATTATCCCTTAAGGGGTTAAAAGGTTGAAGGGTCAAAATTAGTATGAGAGTTTTACAGTTAAACCGCCGAACACTGCTAGTTTAATATGAAAGTAAACATTTCTATAAATGTATTTTATTTTTGCACGCAACAACAGCTGAATGGATTTTAATGACGCTTACATAGCTTACACGATGATATTTCAATATAATATATAGGCTATAATTTATGAAAATATGTATTCTGACGTAAACACAGACAGGCGGTATATTACTGTCTGTTTCGACAGTTAAGAACCGCTTAAGTTACGAAATCGTTCTTTATTCAATAATTTTATACAACATCTTATACATCGAACTGTCTCCGATATTTATATATATCAGAGCACTTTTAGTATGGATATCAGACAACACAGAAATGGCCCTTTGGCAAACTATATCTTAACCGGCGTTAGGTACCGACCAAGTAGAATAGTACCTCCCCGTGTACCAGGTGTCGTAAGAGGCGACTGGGGTACCAGAACCGAAAGATGGCGGTAAATCCATCCGAAACAGTGTAGCCCAAATGCATAGGGTGGTTATGGGCAGCAGCATCTCTATCGCGAAGGCTGCGCTTTGCGATTGTCAACACGCTTGCCCAGCGCGGCAAATATGGGCAGAATTTTCCCTTTGGAGAGGCTTATGCCCAACAGTAGACTTCCAATAGATGTTGCGATGATTATTTTATTATTAATAACGAAGTTTTACGTCGTGTGAACTTGGCATCAATAGACACGGCAGTGGCTTGAGCAATATAAACATAATCCTTCTTCGTTTCACTTATGTGCGGTTTAATCATACTTTAATGACCATTTATACATAAACTTGTTACATAAGGCCTATTACATACATACATACCATTAGACGTGAGATACCGGCAAAGAATAGTACCTTCCTCTGTTCTTGGTGTTGTATCAAGCGACTAAGGTAATAGAACCGACAGATGGCGGTAAAACAGTGTCGGTCAAATGCACGGGGTAAGGATGTGCAACAGTGTCCATCGCGAAAGCTGCGCTCTGCGATTGCTAACACGATATATATATATATTGTGAATTTGAAACTTATCAACCCATATATTTAAAAGCTAATAGCCGGTTTTCCCGCAGCGCTTTATCAAAGTCCAAACGAGTAACATGCAGGCGTTAGAGGCGTCACGTCCGGTGACGCGGCCGACGTCAGAGCGCGTTTGTGCCGCAATTATCCACAATTAATTCCAGTAATATTGTTTACGACGCTGCGGGCTGGCCAGTAAACGATACAAGTTCGCCAACGGCGCTACTCTACCGGCCCTTGCCGCACGCGGACTGGTCATCCGACTTTTAATATTTGTGTTGTAAATTTGACGAAAGTGCATGTGTTTCGATGTATTGGGATTATAATCAATTTGGTATGTACACTGTTCAACACTACAGAAATAAAGGCAAGCCTATATCACATTTATATAAGAAAAGAAACTGTTTGTTTGTTTCGTTTTTACGTCCTAGGGTAAGATACAAGTTAGTCTCGATCATGGGTAAACAATAATTGCCAGTGGACGGCATATAAAGAGAAGCAGAGTGTCTTCATAAGGTATAGCTTTTGTGAGATCAATATTGTCTATTATGTTTAATGTAAATCCATTCATGCTTTTTTACGTAAAAAAAATTACGCACTGAGGAGGAAACTCGCAAATTCTATTGGGTGGTTTTAATATATTTCAAACATACATACATTACGCCTGTGTCCAATCGAGGTCAGCAGAAACTATGGATCTCCAATTGTTACGATCTTGACATATCTCTCTCTCCTCCCTTACTCGGATTAATCCTTTCATACACGCTCGTTTATTCTTGTTACTTCTGATCTGGCCCTTCTTTAATACCTCTTCTGCCTGGTTAAGATATGTTCGTCTCGGTCGTTCTATACCAACTCTAGCATTCACTTCCGCTCTATATATTTGTTCAGTCATTCTACTTTCATAATTTCATTAATATATTTCTTACAAAAACAAACTTGTCTTCCCTTTGTAGGCCAGCTAGGCCTAGCCAATTGTGTGAAGCCAAATGTTTTGGTATAATTTCCGCTTGGGTTCATATGTCATTACATAAATGTGTGTACATTCCTTATCTCTCTGATAGCCGGTGATTACAATTTCCCTGTCGTTTCTGTCTGATACGAGTATCTTTACAATCCTATCTTGTTCAGTAAAAGGATAGCAGTGATAATTTCTTTAGACCTACTCTAACTGGAATTTAGATTATGGATAGAGATTTTTTTGAAGATTCGTACTGGATTCGACCTCGCTCATCAATAAGCGATTGAGCCTTTCGAGACTTCCACGTGGTTGATGGAATGCGTGCTTGTCTTCGCATCCAGTCCTAAGTGATTCGCGAAATTTAATGGAGACAGAATGGTTTGTCTCTGTGTTTGTAATTTAGTCATATTTATATCCAACAGGAGTGCTTAGTTTTCAATACATAACTGGCAACGGTCCGCGATTTCACCAGCATAATTCTTTTTCCCGAAGAGATATAGGGATAGAATATACCCTATGTTATTGAATAAAGATGAAGCATTCAAACGGTGAAAGAACTTTAGGAATAGGGGGGAACCATCGGGCCCGTCACTTTGACATAGAGTACGTGTTAAACCAGACACATTAAAACATAGCTACCATTAATAAAGTGCGTCTGTGGATTGTACTGGAATTACCGGGTACGTTGCGAATATTTCGAGGAACTGTGACGAGTCCTAGTAATCACTTCCACATAGCCTTCATTTGGTGGACATTGCAATATAACCTTAATCGACACTTAATTAAATACAACTAGGTAAACAAATCGCATGGCATGAATCATGGCATAAGATAGGGCCCCACTGTCAGCGTGACTAATATTAGTCGGTTGTTAAAATTGTGAGTTTATCCTTAAGTTCAGGATGTATAGTTAAACTTTATTTATAACTAGCTGACCCGATAGACTTTGACCGGCTTTAACTAATAATAATAATTTCCCACAAAAACTGATACATTGACAGACTCCATGATAAGTGGCTTAAAGCACTTTTGTTACGGGCATCAGACAACAGAGGAATCACAAATATACTACCTAAACACATATATTTAACAACCAGACACAGAACAAACATAAATATCATTATATAAATATTTTTCCCGCGAGGGGATCAATCCCACGAGCTTTTGAATAAAAACTTATAAGACATACAGAGACAGACTTCGATAATAAAAGAGCATCGCCGTTAATCTTAATTATTGAATAATTCTTAAATTATCTTTTTTTATATATATAATCTGTGGTCAATGAGTTTATCAGCTACGGGTCATTTGCGTAAGATTTTGTTATAGCTATTAATCACTAATATAATATATTTAACTTAGCCGGCAGGGTCAGGGTCGGAGATATCCATTTATAGATGCCAAATTATATATAGATAGTAAAAATCTTCTCGTTGATAATGGCTGACGTAATATTATAAGATATTACTCATACTATAATATATATGTTATATAAAAGGCATGTATGTAAGTATTGGGGTGGTCAAGATTTATATTTCAAACGGTTTTTTGTATAAATATCTGAATATTTAATGTTATTTTATATTTTTTGCAATATCAACCGCGTGGTTTTTAACAAAAGGTAATTTTCATGCATGCAGGTGCACGAGTAGCAAATTTTAAACAGATAAAAACTTAGAATGTTTGCTGCTGCCATAACTCGCCCGGTGCATTTTAGCTACACTGGTTCGAATAGATATACAACCACCTGTCCTGGTATCTCAATCGCTTCTTACGACTCCTGGTACAGGAGAGAGGTACTATTCTACTTTACCGATACCACACGGTCACCATTCAAGCTCTTTTCCTATTCTCCTTACCACTAATCCGATATAATATTTTCTAACAACAAGCGTTCACTACTTATAATAAAACCTCCTTTTTTAAAAGTTTTAAAACGTGTTTTTTTTTACATTTTAATTCGACGTTTCGGTTATCTAGCGACAACCGTTTTCATGATTGACAATAGATGTCAAAAATGACGAAAGACGTCAAACGTACAAAATTATAAACCTAAAATAAATAAACATTTGTGAAGGTAGTAATTATAACTTTCAAATCTTGACGTAACATTTTTTTTTTCATGGTAACAAATACGGTTAATACAAGACAATGTCTGTCGCATTAACAAGTTTAGTTCCTTCCATTTGACACCAGAATTGCTCTAGCCCAGTCACTTCTTCTTCATATTACCTTGACCTTAACGAAGACCAACTTGAGAAGCTCGAGCGACTACAAAATTTTTGCATAAGATCCATTTTCGGTTTACGCAAATTTGACGCTCGTGTCCGAATTTCTAATTAAGCTCGAATGGCTTCCCATTCGACTTCGCGCAAGCATGCTCACATCGTGTCTTTATTATACAAGATTCTGTTCGACCCTTCCTACCATTCATATCTTAACAATCGTTTCGTGTTCCTTACTTTGACAAACGTCATAGTAAGAAGTCGCCAACAGTGAGAACACGCGGCGGATAGTTTGATGTATTCGCAACTCACGGTCGGCTACTGTGATCTTATTGTGAAGTACAATGAAGTATTATGTCACAGCAATACTGATGAATGTACCTAGGATTACGCCCTCTCCGAGTCTGAGAAACGTTTATTTTTGCATTTAGTTTTTACCTCCACTAACGAGGAAGTGTAACATATTTATTTGTCGTTGTCATTGGAGTTGTATAGTACCTTCATATGCTCCAGATGTCGTGTGAGGCGACTATGTCACCGGACACGATAGATGGCGGTATAATTATCTGAAATGTCATAGTTCATGATTGGCAAAATTTAAATAAATTGCGTATCCAGCAGTGAACGTCCGACATTAAGCCAAAGTTACCCAGAATCAAACTTTCTCGATTGTTTCCGATAATTGCCGCGCTCGGCAAGCAATCAAAGCAAAGTATGACAATCATAGACGTTGCATTCGCGTCGGGAATGCTGCATTCCCTGTGCATTTGAGCTACACTATTGCGGATGGATACACCGCCATCTATCGGTTCTGGTGTCTTAGTCGCCTCTTACGATACCTGGTACAGAGGGAAGTACTATTCTACTCTGCCGGTACCTCACGCCTTTTAAATATTCCTGGTCGGCATTAATGCGGCTCGTGTAGCCTAAAAACAGTTAATTGAAACCAATATAATTTAAATCCCTACTAATATTATAAATGCGAAAGTAACTCTGTCTGTCTGTCTCTTACGCTTTCCCGCTTAAACCTCTCAACCGATTGTGATGAAAATACACCCTGAAAAAGGACTAAGGTAAAGAGGTATGGTACCTAATAAAACTATTTCACACGGACGAAGTCGCGGGCACAGCTAGTATACAATAAAACCAACTGAAAGGATATGTTTTATGTCATAGATAATGATATGTTATAGATCGGCGCGTGTTTTGCGTACATCCTTAAAAATAAGTTAATTAGTATCTCTTGTATTTTATCCTCTTATGAATATTTATATATTTATGCATACAAGATTGTAAGTCACCGTCGTCGCGAAGACAGAAATTTAGTGTCACAGTGTTTTGTCCGGGGCGAACTTTACATTTAGTAACCTATGAAAATGTGTCCGGGTTTTAAATAAATTGTATCGTTTCGTAGTCGTGTGGTATTAGTAAAGTAGAATAGTACCTCCACCAGGTGTCGTAAGAGGCAACTGAGGCACCACAACTGACTAATGGCGGTATATCCATCCGTAACAGTACCCTGTTCCGGATGATTACCTGATGACCCTGTTACCCTACTTAATTGAACAGGACGGGGATGGGCAGCAGCATCGACGTCGCGAAGAGAGTGACTTAGTCACTCCTCATAACGTTAGCTATGCCAGTGAACGTTCTGTTATAAAAGGCCCAGCTGTTTTGCACGTTAGCCAGTTTTGAAGTGATCATCATATCCATTATAGTCCACTGTTGGACATAGGCTTCCCTAAGAAAGAGGCAATTTCGCCCAAAATTGCCGCCTTGGGCAAACGTTTGGGCAATCGCAGACGGCGTGAGGATGCTGTTGGCCATCCCCGCCCCGTGCATTTAAGCTGCACTTTTTCGGATGGATATACCGCCATCTGTCGGTTCTGGTACCTTAGTCGCCTCTTACGACACCTGTTACTGTGGAAGGTACTATTCTACTCTGCCGGTACCGCACGGCAAATCAATATATACGTACTACTACTAATTACTCGGAAGTCGTAAGTCTAAGGTAGAAGCAACTTCATAAATATGTATGAATAAAGTGGTCCAGGTTCAATTAGGAATTTTAAAATATATATTATTTTACTAAGTCGTTGTCTGTGCATAATTCAACATTATACAATTTTGAAAGTGGCTACCAACCGGTCGCTTGTAAGGTCGAACATAACAATTTAAATCCATTAAAAATAACAAAACATAATTATTAACATATTACTTCTAAGAGGTTGACAAAAATGTAATACACATGTTTCACAAGATGGCGACCTTCACCGAAGCCTATAGACGCTGGTGTCATCACAAAGATATCACTAGCGCATCACCAACCCTGACTTGGAAATATCTTGTCATATAACCCAGTAATTTCAAAATACAGACGATCATTGTATGAGGCCTACCTCTAGGACACCGTTTAGCCTACTGCGGTGCAAAAGATTTATGAAGTTTAAGTTTTTATTAGACACCTATTTATACTAACACTGCTGAACCCACAGACGTCGTCCTATTTTATATTGAAATGTAAACTACGAGTATTCTGATTATCAACTTGGATCAAACTATATTCAGTAAGCAAAAAAATATCAGAATCGATTTAGTAGTTTAGAAGTTCATTCCGAACTAACACGTCACACGTAATTGTTTCTATAAAGACTAGCTGTGCCCGCGACTTCGTCCGCGTTGTTGCATAATTTCTAAGTAAATTCAACCGCTAACCGAAAGCTATATACGTATATTTTTGCCCGTTTTTGCTACTTTTTTTATTGGTGCTTCGCTCCTATTAGTTTTAGCTTGATATTCTACAGCCTACGTTACTCCTTATTATGTAAGCTATCTGCCAATGAAAGTCCCATATAAATCAGTCAAGCGGATTCAAAGATTACCTCAAATAACCGTACCATGTATTCATCGATATGCATTAGTAAAATACTGTTTTTTTTAATATTCCTAACAGACCTATGTCCAGGAGTTGACTTCCAATGGCTCATACGATGATAATGTTGATGAATATCCGCTGTTGTACAGACTTTCCCAAGATGTGGGGAATTCGCCCATATTTTTTCCTTTTTTTTTAATAATTTAAAAATGTATAATTGAGTATTTAAAAAGATTATTCTTACTGAAGAACTATGCGAGAGGTGCCGCGGGGCGCAGCTGATTTGTAACTTGCTTTATGTAATATAGTGTAACGCAGGCAAGTAATAGCTACAGTAATTATTATACGGCCCATGGGAGTCTGTTGCGACACTGTATAAAAATACTCGACAGCTAATTGGGCAGGTGGGGGTTGGGGCTGGATTGCCGGCGTGGGTGGGGAATTAGCAAATTGCCTAGATCTAGTTCACACAATTTCCCTGTTGGAAACCAAACTGGTCGTGTAAGTTTGATTGTATATTATGACTTTTATGTAGTAGCTCACGAATTGTGTCTTGAAAGTTTCAGTGCATACTTGTATCATCATCATCATACTCCAGCAATTGAAGGTCCACTGTTGGACATAGGCAGAGGCCAAGAGAAGGGTTTTACCCATAATTGCCGCGCTGGGCAAGCGTATTGACAATCGAGTACTCGTACCTATAAAGATTTTTTTTATTAGACCAGATTAACAAACTAGCATAAAGTC
Source organism: Heortia vitessoides (assembly GCA_020976665.1). Taxonomy (NCBI): domain Eukaryota; kingdom Metazoa; phylum Arthropoda; class Insecta; order Lepidoptera; family Crambidae; genus Heortia; species Heortia vitessoides. The sequence goes on along the minus strand of JACJUM010003174.1, from coordinate 19,176,193 downwards.
TTCTTGTTAGTAAGCGGATAGACGCTCGTAACATCACAAGGATATCAACAGCGCGTTGCCAACCTTGAGACCAAAAGATATTATGTTACATTACCCAGTAATTTCATTGCTTTCCCCTTCAAACCGGAACACAGCAATGCGATCACTGTTTGACGCTAGAAATAGGAGAAAATGAGCTACCAATGTAAAAGACTAGAATGTATTGGGTTTATTTCATATATGTATATATATATATATATATATATATAATTAATTAATTCACGAGACATCTTGTACATTCACCTGACCGAGACAAGTCGGCACTTAAAGCACAATTTAGACAGACTATATATAGCGCAATTGGTGGTGATCCTATCTAGTGCACAAAGGGTCGTGGGTTCTACCCCTGGACAAATATTTATGTGATAAATATGTTTGTTAAATTAAATATGTGTCACATTTGTGGTTTCTCTGTTGTCTGATGTCCGTAACACCGTATGAGATGTTCATTAAATTTGTTATTACAATGGGTTGCATTAGTTTGAAACTTGAAAAACGTATATTATTTCTTATATTGGAGGTTGTATAAGGCTTCAGGCCTCAAAATTCATCATATTTTAATGCATCACCTCTAAAACTGGGTTTCTCAACCTTTACTTCACTGAGCCTCCCCAATTCAAAAATAATATTCACATTTAAATTTAAAAACACGCATTTTTTTACTACTATATTATTTATTCGAATCTTTGTTTTTAATTAAATTTTATTAAAAACAAAGAGTTCCACGCAGATATTGTACCGATTACGCCCCCCCTGGTATTCCACTACACCCTCCAAGGGGGGCGTGCCCTCCTGGTTGGGAACTCCTGCTCTAAAGTGTTATAGTTAAGTTCACAGCATGGCCTCGTAATACGTTAATATGACAGCCTCGTTAAGATTCAACACATACAGACAAGCAATTGTAATTGTGAAAACAACAATAAAAACAGTTTAATGCCGCGTCCACAAGCCTGATGATTTAACAATCCTTGACCTATAATAGCATGGAGTACGCATATGGACCCCGCCGACCGCGTCGATGCCTCGCCACCATGGAATAGTGACCGGTTAAGTCTGTTATGGATATGACAACCATTTCAACTTTTATAGCCGTCATAATATACAGAACAAGTCAGTTATATCGTTGTGTAAACGCAAAATGACGACGCCAATGTTTAGGTAATCAATTTAAGTTAGTTCAGAATATACATATTTATATAAAACTTTTCGTGTCAAGTTGTTTGTCCCGGATGAACTCCTAAATCAGTGAATCGATATTAATGAATATATTTCGAGTTTAACGATCTTTATTCTCACACGAAATTACATTTCATTTAAAATGAGATATTATCGAAGTTCTAAAAAAATATACGATTAGCCGACACGACTCTAAACACAATTTAACATACTTTTAAGTACAGTCTTCTTTCCATAGAGAGTTCTAGGCGCTGATAGTTGCACTTTATTTTTAGTTCGGAGATTGGGGGGTTGTCTTTTACAAACAGTCTTATATTTATTTATTGTAATAATGGATACAAAACTGAATCACAGCACAACAAAACACTAAGGATCTATGGGTTCTTGTGCCTTATGCCTTTTCCTCATCATCTTGACAGCCATAGAACAGCTATTGTTGGTTATAAACCACCCTAACAATTCCTCAAAGTCCGGTTGCGTCCATCGTAGTCTTGGGTTCCAACCACACAATATCTTATACATTGACCTGAATCCAAGGAATGCCCACTTGTGTGACTGACAGCAGACATCAGAGGAATCACTAATATTATACTTAAATACAAATTTTGATACCTACACACAAAACAAATAAATATTATCGTGTAAATGTTTGTCTAGGATGGGGAACGAACCCACGACCCTTGGCGCATAAGATAGGATCACTATCATCGGCGCCATCGGGCCCGTCAAGATGGCCTTTTTTATTAGGTTGACAAACAAGCATACAGTTCATGTGATAGTAAGCGTCACTGCAGCCTATAGACGCTCGTAATATCACAATACCACTAACGCATGGCCAACCTTGGGATTTGAGAATATTATGCCACATTACCCAGTAAATTCACTGCCTCTCTCAACCTTCAAACCGGAACACAGGAATGCGGACGCTGCTATTTGGCGGTAGGATAGGTGAGAGTGAGGTACCAATGCAAACGATCTTTTGTACGAGGTCTATCTTATATAAACCTGTGCTTGTTCAAGAAGATTTACACCGCGTTCTCAGAATATTTGAATAGGAAGTCAAGGAAAACATCCAATAAGCTGGAACTTGGCCCTTCGTACCTACAAGCACCACGCAGTAGAGTTTCCTATCAGAACAAATTATTCCTTCGTTCTCAATACAGGCAGGCGGTCGAGTGTGCTGAGCTCATGAATATTGAATATATACTAGTAAACCGTCAATAAATTAGACGCCATGGCTGCTCGCACACTCTGAATATTTTTTATAACGCATTATTTTTTATCGGTAGGTTATAGAGGTATACCGTGCGTATAATTTATTTAATACAGCTCTGCGTGGTTTGCACTTAATTTTAACTAAGAGATGATTTTAGAAATATTTCACGTGTTTCATGACTTCATCAATCAAAAATAAAATCAAAATTTTTGTTAAACAATTAAGTCTGACCATAGGCCTTTTTGAATAGTAAAATAATTACAATCATACTACTGACTTTGCGATGCACACAGACAGTCACATATCGCATTTATCATCGTACAGCAAACCTATCTTAGAACCACACTACAATCACTGGATGGGTCCTACAACTAAGTTAAGTGCAGGTTCATTACGCAATCCATCAAAAAAGAGCCTGCAAGAAAATTGACGGTGATAATGGCCCCGGGTCACATGTTTGAAGGTACCTCCATCAGCGTAGACTACCAGAACATTTCTAGGAATTGTTGGTGTATTTCCTCTTTTAAATCACATCCCCGGCTCTACATTCCCAACCGACTTAAGACATACAATACTATGAATATGTTTATTTTTAGTTATTATAACCGTTTTCCTTATACAAGTGAAGCAACATTTTTAAAGTAGCTAAAGTATTTAGGACGTGTAACGGCACCAATAAACTGGACGTGAAAAATGCGAGCGCGCGGGTCCGGCGCCGGCGTCTGGAATGCGAACATCCCGTCACTTGTCACAGTTCCTCTGGTATAATGACAGAACCTGGTATTCAATTACATCATCATCATCATATCAGCCATAAGGCGTCCACTGCTCGACATAGGCCTTCCCAAGTAATCTCCAATAGGACCGGTTGTATGCGGCCTGTGTCGATCGCATTATATCCAATTACATCGTTCATCCTCAATATATTTAAGCCACGGTCAACAATATTAGGTACCGGCGGAGAAGAACAGTGCCTCCCCCTGTACCAGGTATCGTAAGTGGCGACTAAGGTACCCGAACCGACAGATGGCGGTATATTAATCCGAGTCAGTGTAGCTCAAATGCATAGGGCGTGGATGGGCAGTAGCAACCCTTTCTTGAAAACTGCGCTCTGTGATTGCCAACTCGCTTGCCTAGCGCGGCGATTATGAGTGAAGTTCCCCCTTTCTTTGAAAAGCCTATGTCCAGCAGCAGACTTCCAATGGTTCATTTGATGATCAATCAGCCATGAGATATTGCCAGAGCAGAATCATGTACGATACGACTGAGGTACCGGAACCGATTGATGGCGGGTCTTTAATCTCTTCATACGAGTTGGCCGGATAAAGGTAAATCTTACATTTTCAAAGACTGACTTAAATTTGCATGATTCTTTAGCAGTTTCCTTTTTATCGTCGCTTTTTTATTCTACGATGGCCTACATGGATGTAGAGATGGGGTACAATAGCCTATGGATGCCTGGATATTGCGCACCCTTTGAAACCTATCAACTCCTTTTTGAAAAGTCTTTACACTAGTTCTGAAGAAAACTCAATACCCATTTAAAGCTTTGCGGCGAAAAAATTTCGGGTAAGGTTATTAAGGTATTGTGTGGTTTTATTTCACAGTACTGCGATGTTGATTTCTGCGTGCATGGTAACTAGAAACGTTCAGGTCGCATACAATCTTGTCTTAATAGAAATCTCTTAGTGAGACCTATGTTTAAAAAAGGCCGCCGTATGTCTGAAAATGTAATAATAATACAATATATCAAGTAACAAGACTCATAGTTTGTTAGTTATAAAGAGCTTAACCTATGTTAGAAAAAATACAGTTTTTGCACAACTCTTGCATAGGTTGTACAGCAATAATTCATATAGCGGTAGTCAAATCTGCTTGCTATAATAGCCAGGATGCCGTTGGGGTTACTCCAAACCCTACGCACCAGAGAAACAAAAAATTGTAATGCGGTGAAATGAAAAGGTCCGCGATGATTTGGGTGAGCCGATCCCATTGTGGCATTACATAAGTACTACACGCGTTTCTGAAAACATCCCCCATGCGGAAACAAAAAGTGTAAAGCTGTGAAGTGAAAAGATCCGCGACGACATGGGTGAGCCAATCCCATTATGGCATTATATAAGTGTTCACGCGTTTCTGCAAACATCCCCCATGCGGAAACAAAAAGTGTAAACCTCTGAAGTGAAAAGGTTCGCAATAAGTTAGCTAAGCCAATCCCATTATGGCATTACATAAGTACTATATGTTTACTAGAAAATTCAACAGATAAAAAACTAATGGTAATGCAATTTATCGACAATCCCGCATTCAAGTTCTCGCATATAATTGATCTGGTGAATTAATTGATGAGCTCTTGTTGTGGAAATCAACTCTTTATTCCACGTGATAGAGTACAGTTTGCTTTGAATTGTCAGTTTTCCTTAGGTCTGTGTGTTGAAGGTGAACTAGGGTGCGTGCGTCACAACCCTTGGGCTTAGCGGAATGATGAATCACGGAATACAGAAAGAAGGCCATCATTATTTTCTGGAAGTTACCATTTCCTACCATGTTATTAGAATGTTATTAGAATGTTATTATCTGAACAAAAATAAAACTTCTGTTACCGTTTTCCGCTTTGAGATCTCCTTAAAACGTCTACCGCATATTGGTCATAGGATATCCAATGGTGGATATGAGTATGTCTCTAAGTAATTTCCTGCTTATGCGGCCTGCATTCAGCGGTGTAAGTAATACAAAAAGTTAATTGTAAAACTACTAAAATTATTTTTTACATATGTTGCCGCGGTCATCATCATACCAGCCTTAGATAGCCTATGTCCATCATTGGACACTGTTGGACATAGGCTTCACCACGATAATATTTTTGCCCGTAATTGCCGGGCTGGGAAGCCGTAGAGGCAATCGTAAAGCGCAATTTTGCAACGAAAATAATGCTGCCCATTCTCACTCACACTAGTATTTAGGCTGCGCCGTTTCGGATAGATATACCGCTACCTGTCGGTTCTGTCGGTCCCTTGAGCGTCTCTTAAGACACCTGGTACAGAGGGAGATCCTATGCTACCTCGCCGGTACACTTTAATTTTTGCTAATAATAGTCATGGATATCATGAGTCTGATTCTGTACTAATATTATAAAGCTGAAGAGTTTGTTTGTTTAAACGCGCTAATTTCTGGAACCACTGGTTTGATTTGAAAAATTCTTTCAGTGTTGAAAAGTCTATTTTTCAATGAAGGCTACTCTACTCATTAAAGTCACTAATCGGCGAGCAGACAAAGTCTCGGGCAGTGCTAGTAATAAATAGTTGTGTGGAAAACGTAACATTACAAAGTTACAAAAAATAGATTAAATTTACATTTCACTGATAAAAGAAAAATAAAAATAAGCCTACCGTACAATTCTGCGACCAAAGTCTTTATAATAGTAAAAATGGTAATTATTCTGTTTCATAAATGTATACCTAATTGTACAAATTATATTTTCTATTGTAAATCATTCAGTATTGCTAACCGCTCGTCGTTTTCATGCCTCATTCGCTCAACACAAGTTTCCACTATGTGAATTATATTTTCTTGGCTGCATCTAGATAATATATCTTTAGTTGAGATTTTGTTGGGTAAAATTCTGCCAGTATGAGCGTTTGCCTGAGTGCTAGTGCAGTATGTGGGTCGGTTATTTTGGGATAAAAGTTCATTCCAATGTAATATTCGTTTATTTATACGGCCACGTCATCTGATATAAATACTTTTTCTACATTCAACTTTTTAATCTTAGTCTTAATAAAAAAGAAAATATTATCTATGTTTATTCATTAAGAGTATAATCTATAAATTGGGAGTGCCTAGAACTGATATTTAGACCTCATACATTGGTCATCTGCACCGGTACCTGACTGCCACCTATTCTACCGCCAATAGCAGTGATCGCATTCCTTCGTTCCGATTTGAAGAGTGACATTACTGGGTAATGTGACATAATATCTTTAAGTAACAAGTTAGGCGGTAACGCGCTAGTGATATCCTTGTGATATTACGACTACAGGCACATTCACACACACAGAGACAGTAAGCATATTTGTGGAACTAGTCGAATAAAAAAAACTTTATGGACATTTTATCAAACGAATGTGTTGATATGTAATAAACAAGTTTAATGCATTTATGCATTAATAGTTAAATATAACATTTGCTAATATGGCGTTCTATAAGCAGCAATAAATAACAAAACTGCGCAGGTTTGCAATAACTCTATTGGTACACCAATGCTTGCAGGCTTGTCCATACTAATGTTACAAATGTGTCTTTCTAGCTGTATATTACATATTCACTACTGAAAGTTCTTTAATTAATTTAAGAATATGATGACAGTTACTAGAGAATAACCAACTTGCCTCAGTTGTCAAGCGGGACTTGAACCTGCATATTTTCCATAGCGGGGACAGCACTACCTATACGGGAAACAGGCAGGTTCAAGTCCTGCCTGACACTTGAAACAAGATTATTTGTATTCTTGTAAATATTATCTAAAGTGTAATTCAACATTTCTTGTGCATAAAACCTTTCACATAATACCGGAAAAGTTCACGTTAGGCGTTATTTTATGTACAGAATCAATGAATAAAAATAAAAGAAATAATTAATTAAAAATAATATTTGTATCTAACAAATATTATACACATGTTTTTAATAAAACTACTCTTTTGATGGTTTCACAACGCGGTTCATTTAACTTTTTTATAAATTAAGAACAACTACGGTAACGTAAGGTAACATGGAGTTTTATTATTAAGAGCGAACGCGTAAATGTAAGAAAATATCACACATATTTATCTAAATCTTTTTTCACATGAAACTTGTTTGTGCTTACGCAAATCCGCCCAAGACATACAAAAATAAGTAACCCGCAAAAAAACCGAATGGATCCGAAACGGCGTAAATAATATTAAAAAATTCATTCTTAAAGTTCTATTTTTAAACGCGCACGTTGGTCCTGACGCGAAGTCAACAAACGGCGATTAGACAACACGCCGTGTTTGCGCTTGTTCGCACGACAAGATCGATCTGATGGCAGTAACTACGACAGTTTACGGTGCATATTTGAATAACACGCCGCGAGTGGACGGCAAACGTGACCTGGTATTTGCAAGGCATTACGAGGTGCCGAATATTTTTAGATTGCAACAAAAAAGACTTCATACGCGCGAAAAGTGAGCGCGGACGCGCACTTGTTTCAACATAATAAAACTTTTTTTAACGGCTTTAAAACGGAGTTTATTTAACTTTTTACGTTATTAGATCGATGTGTCATGATTTTTAAGTTACAATGACCACCTTCACAATTTCTTCTATTTTTTTAGGTTTTTAATTTTGTACGCTCGCGATCCTATCCACGCAGTAGGTGCTGACAGTATCTTGTAATATGTGTGTCTTGTTTAATTATACCAGCCAGAGGAAGTCCACTGGTGGACATAGGCCTCCCAAAGAAATGAAGAATTTTGCCCATAATTGTCGCGCTGGGCAAGATTGTTGGCAATCGCAGAGCGCAGCTTTGGCGAAGGGGCTGCAGCTGCTCATTCCCGCCTTGTGCATTAGTGCTGCTGTTTCGGATAGATATACCACTGTCTGCTTAGGGTGAGGTACTATTTTACACTGCCGAAGAAATGTGTGCAATTATTCATGTTTTACTTCGGATAATTGTATTCATCGTTATAATGTTAGGACATCCGGTATTAATAATAATTCGCACAATATCTTTATCTTCCAACATTAACCTGACTCCGTGAATAATCGCGTTATGCACTTGTGTTACAGACATTAGAGAACAGAAGATCACAGATTTAATACTTAATTACATATTAAACACCTAGACAGAGAACAAAGACATTTTATCATATAAATATTTGTCCTAGGTAGGGTTCGAATTCATGACCCTTGACGCACAAGACAGGATCACTACCATCTGTGCTATCGAGCCGGGCCCATCAATTTTGATGCTAATATAAAGTTAAATAATTCAATTTGATATATTTTTTAATCAACATATTTTTTTATTCAATTTTTAAATAACAGCTTTGAAATATCAAAAGCGCGCACCTGCATTAGTCGCAACAAGGAGGAAAAATATTACTTGTTATTATAATTAAATAACAAAGTTATTTTTAAACGTGTCCTGTTATCTCTATAATAAACCTAATACTGAGAATTATCTTTATGAGGCGACCTTTTTTTGTTAGTGTATCCTTCAAAAATGTTTGTCGGCCTTGAGTTGTACGACCAAAAAACATACATAAGTATCTTATTGCCGAAGCAAAAAATATGGGGAATTCTGTTGACGCAGCGAGAGGCGGCGGCGGCGGCGGCGGCGGCCCGCGGACGTCATACTCTCGGGTCGACGCACTTTGCTTATCGATGTATCGATTATAAGCAAGGCTGCATCGAGCATTCGATTTAGTAGGGTCGACACAACACTACCTAACTGCACATTTATCAATCAAAATATGATTTTTTTTCAAAAATCAAAATTAATATATTTGCTTGAGAAATGCACTATTGCGCTAAAATGGTTATTAATTGAATTGAGGATTAAAAAGTACAAAAATGCATGAAAGAATTTCGTTGAGTACTCCTTTTAATAGTCTTTAAAAAAAAGGTTGAGGTTTTTTTTATTCGACCGTAAGTAATTTTTGAGAATAGTATTCGGGAAAGGGTGCGAATTGTTGTCCTTTTCTATACAACACTAACAGTTTATGTTCGGGATTAAAGTTTTGATTATCTCTGACTAGTTTGATATTAAACTATAACATACATACATACATCACGCCTGTGTCCTATCGGGGTAGGCATAGACTAGAGACTATGGATCACCACTTGCTGCGATCTTGGCATACCTCTCTCGCTTCCCTTACTCACATTAGTCCTTTCATACACGCTCGTTTATTCTTATAACTTCTGACCTGGCCTTCTTTAATACCTCTTCTACCTGGTTAAAATATGTTCGCAAGTTTATTCTTCTATATATATTAACTTGCGCAGTGAAAAATAAATATTAATCTAAAGGGTCTAAAGATTGTCTGTGCCAAATTTCATTAAAATCAGTTGGAAGGTTTAAGCGGCAAAGCGTAACAGACAGACAGACAGAGTTATTTTCGTATTTATAATATTAGTAGGAATTTTAACCTTAAATGAATTTTTAGTTTTAATTTGTCATTAATTTATATATTTTTCTGTTTCATTGGTCTGTTTACCCAAAATGCAGCACAATCCAAAATTAGTCAGTATAATCAGATTATAAGTGTCCTCTTTCGAACTTCAGTTACTTTTAATTCGAATCATTATTCTTTTAAAGCGGTTTGTAATATCAATTTTGAATTATCAATGTCAGGTTGTAATATCAATATATATAAATAATGTATCTGCTAACATCCCGTCATCGCCACTTGGGGGTACACACACTAATGGGTATTAAACAAAATCACATTCGCATTTGTAATTACAGTAAAAAAGGAGAACCCCTTTTTTACTTTTTCATGCACAATTCAAGGTATTTTCCAGACAGATAGCAGATGTTCCAATTAATGTAAATACAGTTTCGAACATGGAATCATATATTAAGTCGTCAACGTAGTCCTAGTAGAAGACACTGAAAACAAATTACGAAAATAAAAATGTTCAGAACCAAACAGTGTCAACCCTCACCGGGCGACGTTTTTAAGGCCCACATAGCGTTTATTTTTAGAGACTATTCGGTTTTGAAATTGCAACATTTAAATATAGAAACGTGGAAGTGCGTGACAACTTTTAAACGTATATACAAAAAAAACCGTTAAACCGGATTCGTTGGGAGAAACGATTCATGTTGCATTCTTTCCGGTTTTTCTCTCGTAGCGGAGTTATAATGGATTTCTTATTTCTAAACGACATTAGTAAACATAAAAGAGGGCCAATTAAGTAGTGTTAGATGTTATTGTATGCTATGAGTCATATTATTGTGGTTTGTTTGACTTCTGTTTTGATAGAATAACTTTTACATAAATGAATTCTAAAAACGTCTTATGCAATTGACCTCACTCTGAGATAAGTCGCTAAAATCACTGTTTGACGGATACCAGACAAGAAGAGTTACAATTTTAATACTCTAATTCATACTTAACACCCAGACATAGAACAAACACAAATATTGACCATATTAATGTTTGTCGTGGGTAGAGATCGAACCCACGACCACAAGCGCAAAAGATAGAAACACTAACGAATGCACCATTATCTTCTATAATTTCTTAGATACGCCATCACGCGCGTACGTATTTCGATTTATTTTTTATTGGCTGCAAAGAGTACTTGTGAAAGAAAAAAATGCGAATTATTATATCAGCATTAATATCATATAAGAATAGGCTAATCTTTATATATAAAAGTTACGTGTCATTATCACGCAATTTAAATTATTGAACCAATTTTATTTTTATTTTTTGCTTGTTGTGTACTGTTTGATCTTTGAAAATGATTTGTTTTGAAGATTGACTTGAGAGATAGAATAGTGTATGTCTCAATTTATAGGTATATAGTTAAGACCGGATAACTTCAGCAGGTCAGCTAGCATATATATTTATCCCAGTAATTCTATATATATATATATGTACATATGAAAGGAGAAGGTAACTGACTGACTGACACATCAACGCAGGGCCTAACCTACAAAGGTTATAACGTAAGCACTAAGAAAAACTCAAATACATGTGACATTTTTTTTTTAAATATGAAGTCAGCAATAAGCGTACGATCCACATGATAGCAATGTTCGCATTGCTGTGTTCCGGTTTGAAGGGTGAAAGAGGCAGTGAAATTACTGGGCTATGTGACATGATATAATTAAGTCACAAGGTTAGAAACGCGATTAAGCTGCGGTGATACCCGCGTCGCCTTACGACACCTAGTACAGAGGGAGGTACTATTCTACTCTGCCGGTACCTCACGGAACGGCACTTAGTTTGACAGTTCGCATTGCTTTGTTACGGTCTGAAGGATGAGAGGCAGTGGATTACTGGGTAATCTGGCATTATATCCTGCAGTCACAAGATTATCAACGCGTTATTGATATCCTTGTGATATTGTGACCGTCTATAGGCTGCAGTGACGCTTACTATCACTCGGAGCGTGCGCTTGTTTGTCGATCTGGTCTAATTAAAACGTGCGACATGGAGGTTTTATTATCTTCCAGTACTTTCTTTATTTAACTATATAAATATTATATTTAAGTATTCAAATAATAATAATGGAGTGTTGCCACACCTGCAAATAACCTTGAGCTCAATTCTAACAGACCAAGGAACAGCAAAGAGTGAATAACTAGCAAAGAGTGAATGTTGCTGTACAATGGGATTTTCCCTTGGTGACCTTAAAAAGTTATGAATAGATTTATTTGCAAACGTATGTAATTGCAAATATACTAAATGCACTTGTATATACTACCAGTCCGTTCTTTGAAGCGACTGTACATAACGATTGACAGGACTTTAACTAAAAAACAATATGTTTTGAGGCTTAAATTTGGGCTACGTTTATTTTGGTTAGGCATATATTTTTATTGACAGTGACGTATCGGGAAAGTAGAATAGTACCTCCCCGTGTAACGGGTGTTGTAGGCGACTGAGGTACTAGAACCGACAGATAGGTATATCCACTGAAGGAGTGTAGCTAAAATGCAATTTAAGTCGCCAAACAAACATACGAACCGCGTGATACGCAACCGTAGCGTATAGACGCTTGTATCATAACAAATATATCACTAGCGTATTGCCAACCTTGTGACCTGTAGGTATTAAGTCCCATTAAACAGTCATTTCTCTGCCACACCCTTCAACCTGGAACACAGCAATACGAACACTTCTATTTGGCGGTAGAAAAATGTAAGAGTGAGGTACCAATGCAGACGAACTATGTATGAGGTGTACCTCTAGTGAATTACGAATAAAACCGACCTTCACGCTGACGAAGTTCAAGATATATATTACTTGTAATGATGAATTCTTGGATTGCACTAAATTTGATAATTGTTTTTTTTGTTGTATTTGTTGCCAGTGCCAGGTTTTTACTGGATCAAAGGAATCGGAGAGATTTTATTAAAAAAATACTTATATATAGATAGATTATAGATGTTGGGTTAGAAATCTAATAACAAGATTAATTCTCTCATGGGATCAACGGTATAGATTTTTCTATGTAATTGGACGAGTGGGACGTTTGTCTATACATATATAAAAATTATGGGGAGCAATATCACCGTCGCGAAGCTACGCTTCGCGATTGCCACCCCGCTTTTACATCGCATAAATTTATGGGCAACATTCCCTATTTCCTGGCGAGGCCTATGCCAGCAGTGGACGTGCTGATATGACTATGATGAGTGTACAAAAACTACCATATTGACTGTCGATGGTTCCAAGAATTATTTTTGTCTATTTTTATTATACCGTAGGTATTCGAATATTTCGCTTTCTTTCTCGTCATATAAAACATTTTTTTTATAAATAGCTTGAAACACAAATCTACTTAACGCGGGATATACGGTAATTTACGGGAAAGAGAACAATGTTAGTAAAATCTCGGGACGCTGCCTACATATTTTCCTTAAAGAACATAGGGCATATTCCTGGGAGCTGATATTTTTATCACTTTGGTTCGACAAGGATTCAAAAGGCGGGTGGTGGCCGGTCGCTCCCGGCAACAGGTGGGGTCGCCGACGTGGGGGTCGAGGGGTGCGAACGGGGGGCTCGCAAACATTAGACAGACTGAACTCCCACCGCGGTACAAGGCCCTTGTTTGCTACTTGACGCGGGTTTTTACCTCGTGTGCTTTTATAATCTTTTGCAGTGTGACGACCTTGTTGGTGGTGATACAGACCTCGCCCTATACGTGGTAGGTAGTGCGTTTGATTTCTAGTAAGTTCTATTATTCTTCTAAAATTATCTTGGGTCTATATAAGAACAGTCCATCTGTTGCTATATACGAAATAAAAATAAATATAGATGTTAACTGTTAAAAGACGCGTTAATTTGTCGTCCCACGCGAACTTGTCCGTCTTCGTCCTCGTATTAATGGGAGAGTTTTTGGTATCGGTTTGGTGGTTCATCTTTATATTTTAATATAAACTCTATTTGTGTGATTCGTAATTAACTAAAAATGTCTGTCTGTCTGTGCCAAATTGTCATATCACCTAAAAGGTATTCTGGTTGATGGCAGCATGCAGATATAATCGGATAGCAGCATCGTTTAACCAATAATATGGTGATAATTAAAAACTACTTACCGGTTTCCCGAAAAGTAACCGTAAAGTTAAATTAAAAAAACCGCTGACTACGGGGAATCTTTTAGGCAATCTTTAATAACACACACTTTGAAAAAGTAATTATTGATTTTACGTTTATTTAAATATTGACAAAAAGTGTCGTTTAGTTTTCGTAATTGAAGTTATTTATTAAGAGCTTTCAAGGAGTGGTTTTAAAATTGGTAACTTCTCATGACCTAAGCATTGCAGTTACTTTTCTGGACGTCTTCTTTCATTAGTAAGATAAGTTTTAAACCGTATAAAATAATTTATTATTGCAAACTCTAAAAACTATTTGCTAACTTTGGATACTGAAAGATAAAACAAAACTTACTCTTTACTTTGACAAAATATATTTAATACTAATTTAATGAGAATTCTATGAAAAAATTTAAATTGATGTGTTTTTTTTAATGGAAGGAATGCGGTGGGCATGAGTAGTGGCGATCGCAGAACGTAACTTTTGCATCAGGAATGCTGGTGATCCCTCCCCTTTTGCATTTAAGTTACACTGCTTCAAATAGATAGGTACAGCGGGAGGATCTTTCCTACTCTGCCGGTACCTCAGGGCTTAGAAGCACTTATGTGTGAAGTTTTGACATTAAGACAAATACATCCTCCATACACTAATGGAGCAACATAAAATAACCTTATATAATAAAAAATACAGAATTACGAACTATTGCGTTTGTTGACTTCCAAAATGTTCCACTGCTTTCAAAAAACGACAGCATGCAGACCTCTCATGTATCTTTACAACAGAATAAATGAAAAAGTTGATTTATACCCATTAACACTCAGGGTGAGTAAATCAGAGTTATCTGGACGGGCCCGATGGCGCAGATGGTAGTGATCCTATCTTGTGCGCCAAACGTCGTGGGTTCGATCCCCACCCAGGATCTGTCCTGGGTATTATATATTATTATTATATTATTAGTATTTATATAATGATTTTTGTTTTGTTCTGTGTCTGGGGGTTTATTACAAGTATTTATGTATATTTGAGATTCCTCTGTTATCTGATGTCCGTAACACAAGTGCTTTAAGCGACTTATCACGGAAGTAGGCCAATGTATGAGGTATTATGTGAATTTATAAGAATAAAAGGTTGCTAACCCTTACTATGACAAAACTAAGTCTTTATTCTACGACTAAACATACATACTTTAACTGACATTTACAGATTCACTTGTGTATTTTTGTTAAGTTTATAAAAAATATTTATTTATTATTATAAAATTTGCAACTTTAGTTAATCGAAGGAAAGCACTGATCTCTGCAACACAGGTGATAGGGGACTTCAGTACAACTATGTACCATTTTTTTATGTGGCAATAAATATTATTATTATTTTCACTTATAAAGTGTAGACTCCTTCGACGTTGTCTACTGGCTATAGATAACAGATGAATGAATTTTATGGCGATCTCTCAGTGACTAAACGTCGTGAAACAATCGTAAACTTAACGTTTCTTTTTGTTTATATTCGTCAGTCTATATCTGCAGCATGTATCTGCTGATACGATGCGTATTCTCGCTAATGATTTGATGTATAAAACTATGTCACTTTCCGCTGTCTGTCTGTTGCCTATATCTTTAAAACTACGCAATGAATATTGATGCGGTTTTAACAGATAATCTTAAAGTCTAGGTGACGCTTTGATATCTTAATTATAAATTACATACATAAGAATGCGACAAAAATATATGCAGACGTGTACTCTGATTAAGTGACGAAATAGTAAAGTTATTTAATAATACTGTTTGTCCCCTTTCTGGACAGGCTTATGTTCAGCGGTGGACTTCCTTGGTTGGTATGATAATGAAATAAATTCACACTACATCTCATACATTGACTCCGGATAAGTTGCTTAGGACATCAGACCACAGAGAAATCACAAATATTTTACTGAAATACGTATTTTAAACCCATTTATATTTGGGTAATGTGACAGAATATTTTCAAGTTACAATATTGGAAACGCGCTGGTGATATCCTTGTGATATTACGAGCGTCTATATGCGTGTTTGCCGATCTAATCTAATAAAAAAAACACAGATCATACACAAATATTCATCATATAAATATTTCTGCTGAGTGGGGTTGTGGGGTGCGAACCTTGGCGCACAAGTAAGGATCTCTGCCATTTGCGCCATCGGGCCCGTCAATTTAGGTAATTAATAAATGATTTCCTTTATATTGTAGCCTGTCATTGCTTACAAGTAGGTTATCCTTCATGTCGTGATTGTCCTCATCGTTTATGTTTTCTAATGAGGCCGAGTGCTCTGGGTCTTCCTCTATTTTTGTGGACCTCTCATATGGCCGAGGTCCGGGCCTTGGAGGCGCCCCTGACTGACTTAAACGAGAGCACTTCTTCAAAATATTTACATAGAAAGAGGTGCTAGTGCAATGTATCGCCGTGATTGTGACTAAATGATTAGAGTCCAGAGTTCAACAATCGCATACAGAAAATTGCAGTTGTCCCAGATCGCGTGTCTTCTGACGCACGTTGCCCCCCCCCCGCACCGCGTCCCGTGCCGCGCCCCCCACCCCGGCCGACCTCCCCCTCGCACGCCGGTGTTGGGCGCGGCTAGTGATGCGAATATGTTTTAAATTGACCAACGATATATGATTGTAGATTCTGAAGCGTTTATGACGTACAAAAGAGACAATTCATTCAAATCGACATCCTGGCATCATTTAGGACTCGCGGCAAAAAAATCATTAAGGCTCTTGGTGTAATTATTCCATCAAAATGTTGCTATATATTTATGTACCTTTATTAATAAGCAAATGTCATCATCACATTACCTGTAACACGTCCACTGTTGGACATGGGTTTCCCCAAAGAAGAATTTGCGCCAGGTGCGCTGGCCATGCGTAACAGCATTCGCAGAGTGTAGCTTTACGATGGGATTGCTGCTGCCCATTCCCACCCAGTTGCTTTAAAACTACGCGGATGGATACACAGCCATCTGTTACCTCGGTAGCTTAGTCGCTTCTTACGACATTGTAAGGAGCTACTATTTTACTTCTGCCGGAGTACCGGAAAAATCTCGATTGTATAACGCCATCTACTAAGGACTTGAATAAGCTGCTCCTCAGTGATTTTTTTTTTCATAATTCGAATAATGTTAGAAACTTAACTGCAGTAAACCTTTTCATTAAACGATCTAAAGATGACCAACCTCATTGCTTCTGCATTTTAACTGGTGTGCCAGTTAAACGAATACTCGACCATACGGCTTTCAGATTAAAGATGAAATTAACATGTCACATGTCCATAGGCGTTTGGGCTGACGACCGCGGTGCACAGGCCGGTCTGATTGGTGAAAGGCACTCTCGCGAGAGTGGCCTCGAAAGGTTCACATCACACCTAGTAAATATGATAATTAGTGCATACTAATGGCGACAAAAAATGGTCAGATAAGTTGATACTTGATTAACTTTACATATCAGAACCAGGTGTCAGAGGAGCAACTGTGGTACTGGAATAAACACATGAGTGACAGTTCAATGCTACGTAGCATTGGTATATAAGGTATTATACTTTTTACAATTGAATTTCCGACCTTATTTGCATTTAACACTTACGCGGTATTGCACAACCCCTGACGACAAGGTCTATCCATACAAAACAGAAGCTCAAATGGAACACGAAGGGGTCGGGCAGCAATATCCACATCGCTTGCAATTACACCTGTCTTAAGGGGAAATTATGGACATAGTGTGTAGCCAATCGCAGAGCGCAGCTTTCGCGACGAGGAAGCTGCTGCCCATCCCCGCCCTGTGTACATTTGAGCTGACTTTTTTGCATGGATTCACCGCCATCTGTTGGTTCTGGTACCTTAGTCGCCTCTTACGACTCTTGATACAGGGGGAGGTATTAATACTACTCGGCCTCGCGGCAAAAAAATCACGGCTCAATGCGAAAATTGAATGAACATGATGAGGCTTGCGGTTATTTTCATTAAGTTTCATAAACAGCGTAGCTTAAATGCTACACGACGGAGAAAATAACAATTACATCGTGAGGCACGGTCAGTGATTGCTCACACCACCACCCAGCTGCTGGATTAGAAGCACCCTAAAATTTAAGAAAAATCTGGAAGAGTTTACGTCTTAAAGTTGACTGATAAAAAACTGGTCTACAGCTGATGACAAAGAACTAGGTTAAATCCTCATTTCTATTTTAAACAAACTAGTTTGCTTTAATGAATTTGTGTGCTAAATTGGTAACAGAAATATTTTAATAATCTTGAATGGGCACGATACTTGTAGTTCTCGAATGCCTGTTAACGAGGTAAATAATTGCGTCACTCTATAATTATTTTAATTTGATAATTGTCCTAATTATATTGGTCATTTGCTTAAATCGCATCTCGTTAAATTCAACCGTGACACGTGTAAATTGCTAGTTTTAAATATACTTTTTGTTTTGGATGTATCTATTGTAATTTTAATTTGGTTAACTTTAATTCTATGTGAATCTTTTTTATGCCAACTCCCATTTTTTTATCAGATCAGGTTGACAATCTTCCATACAGTCCGCGTGATAGAGAGCGTCACTGCAGCCTATAGACGCTCGTAATATCACAAGGATATCATTAACGCGTTGCCAACCTTGTGATTTAAGGATATTACGCCATATTACCCAGTTAATCCGCTGCCTCTCACCCTTCAGACTATAACAAAGCAATGCGAATATACTATTGGCGGTAGAAATAGGTGAGAGTGAGGTGGTACCAGTGCAGATGACCTTCTGTATGAGGTCTACCTCACGTGAATAATCAAGATCATCAACACATTTATTTTCAGTGTTGAGTGTGGTGTCTACGATGCTACAAAGGTCTGTTTTTGTTCTAGATGGTAGATATTTCAAATAAGTTATTATAAGATTATATTACAAAAATCTCTCAAACTTCTTATTGTATTTGTATCGTCTTCTATTATTTTAAATTTATATAAAAACTGAATTCGATAAATTTGAATACTGTTCTATGTTTTTGGAACCCCATCGAATGTAGAGTGGCTAATTTCTTTTCCTTACAATTCCATCACAATTCAGTGCTTCAAGCAAAATTGCAATTGATTAAATAAAGTATTTGCTAAATAATTACCCCCCCCCCCCCATTCGGCAAATGTCTTCTGTGTCTTCACTTTAGTTAATTTCCCAGTCCAATTTGACCCGATGGGCATGAACTTTAATTGTTCCTCGTGCATGACTCACCGGTATCATTAAATGGTGTTACCAGAAAAAATGACGGCTTGTATCTGTCGATAAATTAATACATTTTTAATGCGCTCGTTATCGGCGGGGAGACTGCTCGTTTATTTATCGTTAGACTAATGGTCGGGCTACCTGCAGCTCACTTGCTAGCTAGCACATAAAATGCTGCTGTTATTCCTGGATATAGGTGTTCTATATTTTATTGCCGTGAGGTACTGGCAGAGTAGAATAGTACCTCCCACTGCACCAGGTGTCTTGAGAGGCGACAAAGGTACCGGAACCGACAGATGGCGATATATACATCCGGAACGGTGCAGCTCAAATGCACAGGGCGGGGATGGGCAGTAACATCCTCAACGCGAAAGCTACGCTTTGCGATTGCCAACACGTTTGGCCGGCGCGGCAGTTAAGGACAAATATCCCCCTTTCTCGGAGAGGCCAATGTCCAGCAGTGGACTTCCAGTGGCTGGCATGATGATGATAATGATATTTCGACCTTATTTGCCACCCGGCTTGGTTTTAGATGGGTTGTCGTTGGCATTTTTTGCTGTACAACCAAGCATGACACGGCAGTGCAAGAAGTCATTTTATTTTATCCAAACACTAGCAGTGCCCTCGACTTCGTCTGCGTGGAATAGTAACCATGGGGGGTGTAGTAACCTTTCTCGATGAATGGACTATCCAACACTGAAAGATTTTCGAATTTTCGAGCTGGACCATCGGTTCCTAAGTTTAGCGCGTTGAAACAATCTCCTCAATAATATTAGTATCGATTTTCATATCGTCGAGTTCAGTACTGTCACCAAAGCTCTTTATTTATTGAAAATTAAAATAATAAAAAAACAAAAATGTATTGATCTAAATTATAGCTAAGTTAAGCTGGATTTTAGATAACAAAGATGGGAACTTAAAAGGCAAAAATACAACTCATACACAATCGAGTAAGTTTAATTATGTAAATTCATAGTTGTTTTGAATGTTATTGTCTGAAGTGCCAGAATGCGGCGCGCGTAATATATATCTCGTAGCGGCTTATCACGCGGGCAGCGGCGTCACGCAGCGAGCGCGTGGCATCGACGCTGCCACACGTAGCGACGTACGACGTACCATGAATCGAATACACACAGATAACGCACTCACAATTTGTATAAACAGACGGCCGGCCGCGGAAGGAAATACTTGATACTCGTATTTATCAATCAATGCAACTGTGCGATATCCATTCAAAAGGTCGTCTCGTGTTCCGATCTTAAGGCGATATCCATGCAAAAGATCGCCGCACTCACCTATTTTTACCAAATAGCATGACATTGCTGTGTTCCGATCTGAAGAGTGAGAGAGGCAATGAATTTACTGGGTAATGTGGCATAATATCCTCAAGACACAAGGTTGGCAACGCGTTAGTGATATCCTTGTGATATTACGAGCGTCTATAGGCTGCAGTGACGCTTACTATGACGCGGACTGTATGCTTGTTTGTCGACCTGTTCTAATAAAAAAAAATATATATATTCATTGTCAGGCCTAGTCGAGAATGAGAAGGCTGCTTATTTTGGTAATCACTGTCGGTTCCACTAAGTCAGCGAACAATACATGGTACAAAAAGGAACTATGTTAAAAAGGATTCTGTTAAATGTGATCTGAAATAGTCCCTCGATTTCTGATTATAATTTATTTTTAGCAATGCTAATTCTGATAATGTTTCCATGATAAGAAACACAAATACTAAAACAAGCAAATCATGTTTAATAAAAGTCATATACGTAACGTAAGAATAGAGAATATGATGCAAAGATAACGTTATGAGAAACACTAATTTAGCGAAATCGGTTTGTAATTACGATAAAAATAATTAATTTCGCTTACCAGTTGGCTCAGTTGCGAATGCAAAAATAACTGGCGCGTGTATTTTTAGAGAGCAACATTATTTCTGTGAGTAAATGTTTCAATACTGCGTTGGTGTGGAGGCCTCATTACCTGTCACTCTATACAAAACACACTAATAATACAATAATAATTAATTCCCACAACATCTCAAACATTGACCTGACTCCATAGTAAGTAGTTTAAAGCACTTGTATTACGGACCACAGACAACTGAGGACGCACAAATATACTACTTAAATACATATATTTAACACCTAGACACAGAACAAACACAAATATCATCATATAAATATTTGCTCTAGGTGGGAATCGAACCCACGAACCCTGGCGCACAAGATAGGACCACTACCATCTGCGCTACCAGGCCCGTCAGTTCTCGGTACTCTTTTTCTTTTACGTATGTATAATAAAATATTGTCATTTATTATTACTACTGCAAAATTTACGAGCCCATCTGTGTTATCATCACACAAATCTATTTACGATAATAACTTGCCATTTGTAATTTTATGTGTCTATCAACGCGCGCGTTGCTTCCACCCGTGTTGGTCAAATTTAGCGTCAGTTATGCTACGCTGTTTTTGGTCCTAGCGTGATGTTATATAGCCTATAGCCTTACTCGATAATCGGACTTTCCAACACTGAAAGAATTTATCAAATCAGACCAGCGGTTCCCGGGCTTAGCGCGTTTAAATAAACTAACAATCAAAACTCTTCAGCTTTATAGATAAACAATCGTGAACTTCATCTTTGTACATTGTATATTATGTAATCTATGTTGTATATGGACGATATTTATGTTAATCAGTTTTCATTCAGTAGGTTTTGCGTGGAATTTGTTACCATAATTTTGTCGTTTAAAATATTTCGTCAATATTATAGTATGTCCCCTAGAAAATAGTATATTTTTGCGCATAATTAAGTTCATACTTTTAGTAGTTGCGAGTGACCATGTTACATTCTCGGCATGCACTGGACCTCCGTCTTATGTCGCTGCATTAGAACTTACTTTCCACTGTCAAATGCGCTGTGCACGACATAGCGGAGCTTCTCCGATATCGTCGGAGGGATTGTGACGGGTAACATGTAAACATAAAGCATGGGAATATTATTAGTACCCTCTTTCTGTGTCTGAATAAATAAGAATCATGGTTTAGTTGTTTGTGAATTGTATTTATCGATTATTTTTCTTATAAAGTATTTCTGTTCTATGATTGCGTCGATGGGAAACTGGTAGCTATTGTAATTGCGACGGGGATGCTGCCATCCATTTCCGCCTTTGAAAATGAGCATATCCTGTAGGTACCTCTTACACCGACGGGTACAGACAGGAGCAGTACACTCCCAATACCCGACATCTCTTTAAATTGCATTTGCCTCATAATGATAATTCATTGCGCAATATTAGTTTGAGAGAAATACTTGGAATAGTTTACCTTGTTCGCATCACAGTTTAGTGTATCAACTAAATAACAAAGACAAACATAGTTATAAACACCTATTTGTGACTTGCGACCGTTGTGGTGACAGCAAACGGTTGATTAAGAATATCAGTGACTTGGTCGCTCATGTAAATAGTAATACAGGTGCGAACTAGGTCATGGCGAGAGGCCCTTTCGTTGCTCTATCGCTATTCGAATGGTCCCATTAAACTTGATCAAACTCCTCATTGCAGTTCATCGTTGTTACCATTAAATTTAAAATCATCTTCATCATTCTAGCTATTGGAAGTCCACTGCTAGACATAATCCTCCCCAAGATAGTAGGAATTTTGACCATAATTGCCGCGCTGGACGCGGGACGCGCTGGGACGCGCGAGCACAGCTTTCGCAATGGGTATGCTGCTGCCCATACCCGCCCTGTACATTTTAGCATATACTGCCATCTGTCGGTTCAGGTACTATAGTCGCCTCTTACGATCTGATACAGGGGAGATACTATTCTACTCTGCCGGTACCTCACGGCGCATCAGAAATGTATCCGCCATATCAATCTATCAATACGAAGTACGTTAAACGAAAACGATAGTCCCCATAACTTATATATTTATATAAATCAATTCCGGTAGATATCCCAACGAGATTAGATATAATGATCACTGTTTTATACATTCAACATTCTTATTTTATATGCACCGGCTTGTAAAATACATTAAAATGCCCACTCTGTGCCTATAAAATGCATGCATAATCTCTAGTTTGACCAAGTTTCGAGTATTACCGCCGGATTTTCCTCTATTTGATACGCCGTATCTTCGGTTCCATTTCATTCGTCTTACGAAATAATGCTTGTTATCGTTTTTTATTTGCCCCTATAATCTAGGTCGGGCGTCAGCGTCGATGTATATTTATTTATATTATGATGACAAACTTTACTTTAGCCGACCAATATTTTGATTGGGACAAACATCCGCCCGTTTATTTGTTTATCTCTGCATCCGAACGGTCAGTTACCCGCACTCAATAAATTACAACCACTATCAATTAGGTGATTGATTAAAAAATGTACACACGACTCGACATGCGCGTGTAGACAATATTTACAAACACAAACATGTTGACTTAGCGCTTGTAAGACTTAAGAGCTTTTATTGCGACGATACAGTCGTTCGTCATTTTAAATATAGGTGCCAGTTTGTTTCCCACAAAACTCAGTTAATATAAAAATGAAGTTACGTAATCAAATGTCTGTATAATTCGCGTCTCTATGCCATAGCGTGACTAACAGTTTATTAGAAAAAATTTCAAGCCAGTCAATGATTTTAAGTGCGAATGATTTTTCTTAGGCCTTTAACATGGTAGATAACTTTCAACTCACTATAGTTGAGAGGGTACACTAGCTATTTTTCAATATAACTTGAAGGGTTGTCAGTCTAATAGCCTGACAGGTGTGCCGATAGACTTTCACTGTCCACTGATAAGCGTCGATAGCGCAGGTCGTGCGGTCTCGCGGCCTGCCGCAGGGTAACGAACTCGGTCCCACGTTGTACACTCTACTCAATAATGCACTCGCATAGAGGCTGTTATCGAGGCGCCATTGCTTATGATTTTATGTATGAGTGACAGGGAAACGATTCATGTTCTATTTTATTGTTGTGCTAGATTATTATTGATAAATTGAATTCTCTCGTTAAATGATATTCTTTGTCTTTTAACTGTCACAAATGTTGTAATATATTAAATCACAGTTTCTTACTATACATATTTAGTAAAAAAACTTGCGTGCTGATACTGAAGCGACTAGACATTTCTACCGCTTTTAGTATCGGATTTAAGGCTATCAGCGTGGTTTTGGTATTCCTCTAGTATTGCACAAAAATTAAAAAAATAAGATAATATTCATGGTCATCATCATAGCCATTAAAATTCCACTGCTGGACATAGGCTTCCCCAAGAAAGGGCGAATTTTGCCCATAATTGTCGCACTGGGCAAGCGTGATGGTAATCGCAGATTTCGCGACTGGGATGCTACTGCCCACCCCCGCCCTGTGGATTTGAGCTACACTGTTTCAGATGGATATACCGCCATCTGTTGGTTCTATTTCCTTAATCGCCTCTTACGACTTCTGGTACAAAGGGAATTACTATGCTCCACTGCCGGTATTCACTGGCTTCTAACATTTACGCATTCACTATTATTTTATCGGTTTAAAGTCTTGAGATTAGCTTTATTATGCTAAGAAACAATTATTGGTAGAGCTGTAATATCTTTGCGTTGGGATATTCACCCCCTTTCGCCCTTACGCAATAGAGGAGAGAGCACTCGTGGATGCGACGGGTGGCAGTCGCCCCTCCTCCGCGCCTTTAGTTTTATAAAAATGTTCTAGAGCAGGGCAGATAAATACCACGTGTTGTCAGGATTACCCATTTCAGTATTATGATAAATAAATAGTCTTATATAAACTTCTCAGTTACCATACAAAAATTGTGCTCACAATATTTCGATCTATCGTTATGGCTGTGGAAACGTATACCTATACATCATGTTAGCTATTGGAAATCCACTGTTGGATAAAGACTTTTGCCCATAATGGTCGCGCGGGCAAAGTTGTTGGAAAATCGCAGAACGCAGCTTTCACCAAGTGGAAGCAGCTGCTCATCCCCGCTCTGTATATTTGAGCAACTCTGTTCCGGATTTTCGGCTCTGGTACAGATTGAGGTACTATTCTACTCTGCCGGTACCTCACGGCTAACCTGTTATTTTACGGTATGCCTATTATTAGATATGATGCGGAATTTTTTAATTAAACATGGTATTAACAGATTTGATTTAGTAATTTTAAATGTATTTTTGCGCTAGTGGTTTTAAAATGGTGTGCAGGTCCTCGACGTAATCGCGCAAATAGCTTGAGCGCTAAAGTCTACTCGCCCAAATAGTTTGAGGAGTTAGACTGCAAGTCATGACCCTGATTATATAGACCTTTGAGAGATGATATGAATTATGTTTATGACGATTTACGAATTTAAGAATACATTTGATTAAAACCTAAAAAATCTGACTGCGTTAGTTTTTCTCATGAATTGTTTCTGTATCTCAATATAAATAGGCTATAATCCAGTTACTAAAGGAATGGTGGTATGAAGAAGAGACTAATAAATTGATTGAATGAGAAAAAATAATAATGTGTTACAAGAAGAGCCTTGAAGTTGTTTATGCTCCAGTTCACGGCCATATATATTTCAAATGCATTCGGATCCTTCGCCATATGAATACCATTACGGATTTCATTATAATGACTAAAGTCCGCACGTTCCTGTGGGAAGATGAATAACGTTGTTACAAATTCACGGAATATCAATTTTGTGTTGCGTTAAGATTTGGCACAGAATATAAAAGCTTTTTCTTGGGTTAGTTAATTTATATTAGTCGGATTTTAGTGATGTCAATGTTTTACTATAAAAACAAATTGACACAAGCGTTTACATTACTGGCTAGTTTTCGAATCCATACTATATAATCCATATTATAAATGGGAAAGTGTTTTGTTTGTCCGTCTTTCACGGCAAAACGGAGCGACGAACTGACGTGATTTTTAAGTGGAAACAGTCGAATGACATATGAAGCTAGAGATTGGTATGCGGACTTATTTGTGACTAACAAAAAATGGAACATTTTTTTTTAAATTTGCCTCCAACTACTTATAAGTGGGGGTCAAGTTTTTTATGAAAATTTTGCAGTTTTCAAGATAAGAATCTAAATCGATACACAGACTCTTTGTTAGCAACGAAAACAGTTGCCTTTTTTTAGTCTTACCCTCAGCTCATAAATTAGAGGATGGAAATTTGTGCGAACCTCTCCATAAAATTAGTGCAGGTTCTATAAAACAAATGAATGGTCTACAGTAGCGTATTAGAATAATATTCTGTTCCGAGTTCTCTTCTGTGTTCTAAATCATAGTTTGATAAGAATCGTGGACGTGAACAATGTCGCTCCATTTAGCCAAGTCAGTCACCTAAATTTTTTTCAATAAACCTATCATAAGCACTCTTTAATTGACATCTATGATTCATTCAACAACAAACACGTTTGCATTTCAGCCCATTTTGTTATAAACAGCGATAAAAATTAATTATGAGTGCCATCTCGCGGCAAATATGTGTAACCTAACTCTGAAATTTGGCCCTCGACAACTTTGTATAGTTATCATTTGTTTCAAAGTTCGTTGTTTTGTTTACAAGTTTTCACAAATTAAATATTATTATACATTTAATTTTTTACATTCATCATATCAGCTATTGGAATTCACTGCTGTACATAGGCCTCCCCTAGACAGGGGACAATTTTGCCCATAACTGCCGCACTGGGCACGCGCAAGCGCAGTTTTCGCGACAGGGATGCTGCTGCCAATCCCCGTACTGTACGATAGAGCTACACTGTTTTGGATGGATATACCGCCATCTGTCGGTTATGGTACCTGGTTCGCTACATATTAAAAAAGAATAAGATTTTTTGGCAATATTAATATTATTTTAATGTAATAAAATAGTTGAGCTGAATGTCTGTATTGACTTGAATACAGGAAAACTAAATAATTATTGTATGAACCATATAATCTTTACTAGATGCACACATTAAAAATATATTTTATTGATGTATGTAATTAAATATTGTCTTTAATGTATTTTTAGTTCGAACGTTTATCCCGCGTCTTTAACACCAAATATGTAAATAATAAAAAAATCGAACAACATTTCATACATTGACCCGACTCCGTGATAAGTCGCTCAAAGCAACTATGTTACAGACACCAGAGAACAGAGGAATCATAAATATAATTTACATATAAAACCTAAATATGTACATATATTCCACACCCAGGCACAACAATCTCAAATCGTTTAATATGTTTGTCCGGAATAGGGATCTAATCCACGACCTTTGGCGTACAAGATATAATCACTGCTATCTGCGACCATCGGGCCCGTCCGATATAATATGACTTCAAAATTAAGTCTCCACTCAAGTTGGACGAGTTCGCCCCAAAAACGAGAGAAAGTCGCCCGCTTGCGGTCGTCCTTACATCGTTTTTTAGGCATGTAGGAACTATCGCAACTATAATCGGCAAACGTCTCGAACCGGCGAAAACCGGCTAGAGGCGCAAGGCCGGCTATATTTGTCTGAGCGGTGTTCGCCCGCGCCGCGGCGCCTCGCGCGTTTGATATGCGTTCACCTAACACTATCTTAAAGACTTTTTTAATTAATTAGCTACTCGTTTTACATTGAAATTATGAAACTATGTTAACTATTAATTATCGGATTATACTTTAACTTTTGTTACTTATTTATAAGAATTTCATTAGAATTGATATTGATCGTGTTAAGTGTATATTTTGACGGGCCCGATGGCGCAGATGGTAATGATCCTTTCTTGTGCCCCAAAGGTCGTGGTTTCGACCCCCATCAAGGAAAAACATTTATATGATGATATTTAAGTAGTATGGTTGTGATCATTCTGTTGTCTGATGTCCGTAACACAAGTGCTTTAAGTGACTTATCACAAAATCATATATGTTGTGGGAATAATAAATATTTTTTAACGATTTTAATACGTGGTTTATTTAGATTTTTCATTTTTTCGTTCGACGTTTCGCTTACCTTGGCTCGTTGAAAATGCTTACCGCTGTGTAAACGAAACGATAAGAAATGAAAAATATGACAAGGAATAGAGTTGAGTGAGATAGATGATATTGCTATCTTTCGTTTTTGAAATGTAATCAATCTGTGACTGTGTTCCATACGCAACTCTTTATTTATAATATTTTTACTATTTTATTTTGGATTCAATTAAAGTATATTTTATATATTCGATAAACAAAAGCGCAATGCATTGATGTCAAATTAAAATACTTAAATTGTGAAAGAATATATAATATAACACATGTAATATTGAAGCTTTTTATCGCGGCTCCGTTCGTCTCGAATCGGGAGAAAAGTATATATCTTTGCTCAGGGTTCTACTGTCCAAATATAAAATTTTACCAAAATCAACTCACCTGTAAATACACAGACTTTCGAATCTATTAAATAAGTATGGATATTACGAACCATGTAGTCGGAATGTAATGAAAGAAAATTGTGTATGGAAATATTATTAACTAGCCGAGGTATCCCATGAGCCATCCCACTAGGTATGACGGAACGAATCAAGTGCCATTAAAATAACACTGAAAATACTAACAACACTGAAATATGTTATAGACACTTGCATTATTTAAAAAGCAAATTATACCCCAAATGTAAACGTCCATTGCTGGACATAAGCCTTAACACAGAAACAGTGTAATTTTGCCTATAAATGCCACACTGGGCAATCGCGGTAGCAATCACGTATATATATCATTCGTAGCTTCATGCTGTTGTCCAACTTCGCCTTCTTTCATTAAAACTACACTGTTTCTGATGTACCGCCATCTATCGATTACTTTACTTAAGTCGCCACTTGCGACACCTAGTTTTTTTTTTTTATCATTATTAGACCGGGTCAACAAACAAGCAAACAGCGAGATAGTAAGCTTCACCGCAGCCTATAGACGCTCTCAATATCACGAGGATATCACTAGCGCGATTCCAACCTTGTGACTGGAGGATATTCACATTACCCAGAATTTTAACTGTCTCTCTCACCCTTCAGACCGGAATAGAGCAATACGAGCACTGTTTGGCGGTAGAAATAGGTGAGAGTGCCCAATGCAGGCCATCTGTCGGTACTTTACGGCCAATGAAAGTTTTCTTCATTATATTCTAACATAGATATAACACATCTGTATAATTAAAAGCTTAATTGGCCTATTGTTAAGGTTTAGTTAATTATTTAATTGAAAAAGAAATATCTTCGTATAAGATAAACTATCTTATTTTGATGACGGGTGCTTCTAAATTTTAATAAATTACACAGAAGACGACCATCACGTTCCAAGATCGGGTTACACTCTGGTTTTTATTGTTTCCGGCGAGCAGTTTAGAATTACGGACATTATGACGCATATTTAATATTCTATGGTCGAATTCATTTGACATATCCCCATCTTATTATTTTTTATGTTACTAAGTTGACTCATAAGTCAAATATAGACGCTCGTGTATATACACGAGGTAAACCTCAAACAAATGTCGCCTGCATTGGTACCTCGGTCTATTTCTACTGCTAAATAGCAGTGTTCGCATTGCTGTGTTCCGGTTTGATGGGTGAAAGAGGGAGTGAAATTACTGGATAATGTGACATAATATCTTCAAGTCACAAGTGGTAACGCGCTAGACTTATCTTTGTGATATAACGATGATAGTTAGGGAAACTTACTATCACGCGGACAGTTTGCTTGTTTCTCGACCTGGTATAATCAAAAGAAACTAATCAAAAAAGTCTCCATCTGAAGATACCCATTACACCCATTTACAATACCCATTGCTGTTTTTGTGGTACAATTAGGTGAAAAGTGAGGTGCTTATGCTGACAATTTTGGAAGGGCTTATACTATACTAACTACCTCTAGTAAACAGGTATTTGAGACCCAGGCAGAACAACCTGAAATATCATAATATAAATATTTGTCCCGGGTTGATATCGAATCCATGACTCTTGACGCACAGGATAGGGCCACAACCTGCGCCATCGGGTCCATCAAAGATATGAAGATTAGGTTTGATTGCCTTTAATGTTAAGCGTGAACTACGTTAAGGGCGGTCACATACATTCGGAATTCCGTTCCGGAATTTCGATTTGAAATATCGATTCGTAATATCGAACGCATTAAATCCATACACATCTATGAATCAGCCACATACTACAATTGTTTTCCATTCGAAATTGAATCTGATTTGAAAACGGAACAAAACTGAAACGAAAACTGAAATCATATCATCTTATTCAAATGTGTAGCAAATAGATGAAACGGCGCGATGCAGACGCCATCGCGCCGCAAACACCTAGTTTGTGTTGCCAATGCTCATAAAATTAATTTATCCAGCGCCATAAATCTGTAGCCGTTTGATGGTAAATTCAATGCGGATATTTATTTTAAATAATATAGTGTTTATGGGATATGATTATTCTTACTGGTTGATGTCCAAAGTACTGACTGGATTGCGAATTACTCAACTAAATGTATAGATGCATGATTGCGATAATAACCAGTTTCGATGTACTTAATCGAATGTCATTTCATATCCCTTTAAAGTCATCTGCTTGTACTTTGCCAGATAGCTAAAGAGCAGAAAAATCATTGAGCATATTATTTGTTTTCCTTGTATTCTTTATTTATTTACATGTTGTTTGATAAAAAATAAAAGATAAAAAATAAATTAAATTAAAAATGTCGTGTACACATCTTACCGGCTCTTCATAATCACAAACTTCACACATATTCTTTTCGTGTTCGCTGGTAACATGTGCAGTGCCTGCCCACTCGAGCGATATCCGCCCACACTGGTGCAGTCGGGTTCACTCAGCCGAAGTAGAGCCACAGTGGCGCCCTCGATCTCGCTCAGATCCTCTATTATTTTTCTCCTTTAACGACGATGAATTTAAGAAAATATAAATAGAAATACTTTATTAGAAAAATAATCCATAAATACAATTTGCATACAACTAAACCATGATTCTTATTTATTAAGACACAGAAAGGTACTAATAATATTCCTACGCTTAATGTTTACAATTATGAGAGAAAAGATGATGCAACAAGCGACCAACTAAAGTCCAACTTTTATTGGAGGTTTTTATGGCTTTTTCGTACGACAGAGGGCGGTATATCAATCCAAAATAGCGCAGCTCAAGTGTAACAGCCTCCCCGTTTTCCCTACGGGAGCGACTCTCTGCGATTGCTATCACGCCTGCCCAGTGGGGCAGTTATGCATAAAATCTTGGAGAGGATTTATCCTTACAGTCAATGGCGTATCTATAGTTAATTTTTCCATCCTACAGTGGATATCCTACGTCTAATATGATGCGTGTCCTTCTTGGTTCCGCCATATTTTTTCTCTTTTAAGCTATTTGTATTTTCGTATTATGATGAGATTATACGCCTGCTTCTATATTCGTGATGGCGTCCATTTTACGAGTATCTTTACGGTGGCTCGTAAAGAGGAGATTGCGATCGGCGCGCCGCTTATTTGAATCGCTTCCGCGCCGAATTATCGCTCTTACATCACTCTGCATGACACATTAACTTTTATTGCCCACACATACATCACTATTCGTGGATGACTAAATGCGAACCGACATTGAAGCGTTTTCAAATCAGTAGGCACACCAAGATGTTCTTACCTTTTATCCCTACTAATATTATAAATGCGAAAGTAACTCTGTCTGTCTGTCTGTCTGTCTGTCTGTCTGTCTGTCTGTCTGTCTGTCTGTTACGCTTTCCCGGTTAAACCTCTCAACCGATTTTGATGAAATCTGGCATAGACAATCTTTAGACCTTAGGAAAGGACATAGGCTATTTTTGAACTCGAAATAAGGGTTGTAAGGGGTTGCAAGGGGGGATGAAAAGTTGTTTGCATGGATCGCTATTTTTAGAGCTAGAAACTTAAAACTTATTTTTCAGGCCATTGATTCGATATAAATAAACGTGACATTCAAAGTTTATATAATTTGAAGTAAATAGGTATGGTACCCAAAAAACTATTCCACGCGGACGAAGTCGCGGGCACAGCTAGTTTAATATAAGTACTTGTATAGTGTAAATAAATTAATAAATTCCCACTTAATTTACAAATTGACCTGTCTCCGTAATAAGTCGCTTGAAGCACTTGTGTTACGGGCATCAGACAATAGAAGAATCACAAATATACTACTTAAATACATATATTTCACACCCAGACACAGAGCAAACATAAATCATCATAAAAATATTTGTCCTAGATGGGGATCGAAGCGCCATCGAGTGTCGTCAATGAAAATAAATAATATGTATAATAAACTTAAAAGAATTTAATAAAAAATATATAATTAATCGTATGAAATGTATAGAGTAATGTAACCTAATATCTTTAAGTCCTTGTGATATTACGAGCATCTTAAACTGCTGTGTCTACGATTACTGACACGCGGACTGTTTTTCGACCTGGTCTAGAAAAATAAAAACTCTTGTTTCCGTTGGTCGCATTAATCCTAACTAGCATTTCTCTTTGTTGGCAGGCATGAAAATGACCACTTCCACGACAGCCACAATGAGCGCTCGCGTGCACAGAAAAGTGATCAGGGCCCCACATAAACGTGCCCACCCGGGCAAAACGCCGCACTCCGGCAAAATCGTGCACGCGGGCAAACTGCACCCGGGCAAAATCGCCCACCACCCGGGCAAGCTGTCCCACTTGGGCAAGTTCGGAAAGCTTGCCCATTACGCTCACACACACTCGCTGAGGCCCCCGGAGCCGTGTGAGAACAGCAATGACAGCGGGTTGGGACCCGACCCAGTTAACAGGTGAGTTTTGCGTCATGCTTAGTTGAAAATGGTTTTCAAGGCCACATTTCCTTAATTAGACCTTAATTTCATTATCATCATACCAGCCATTGCTGGGCATAGGCCTCCCCAACATTTTGCCCACGATTGCCGCGTTGGGCAAGCGTGTAGCAATCACAGAGCGCAGCTTTCACAACGGAGATGCTGCTGCCCATCTTCGCCTGCATCTTCTGGATTTACCGCCATTTGTCGATTCTGGTACCTTAGTCGCCTTTTACGACATCTGGTACTTTGGAGGTACTATTCTACTCTGCCGGTGCCTCACGGCTTAATTTAGATAAAGTACTAATTGTTAGTTGAAGACATTTAAGCAGCGCACTGTTGTCTTAATATAGACCTTTCTGTTAATAATTTTTTATATATATTATGTAATAGTTAACCACTTTTAAGTAAGATTGTAATTAATATTATGTTAATTGACATGGGTATGAAGGATGCTGCATGTGTTTGTCGCTAGTATTGAGCTGAATGTGCTTATGTACCGATGTCACGGACTTCACTTTGACGGACCCGATGGCGCAGATGGTTGTGATCCTGTCTTGTGCGTCATGGGTTCGATTCCCATCCAAGACAAATATTTATATGATGATATTTATGTTTGTTATATGTCTGGGTGTGTAGTGCTTAAGGCGATTTATAACGAAATCAGGTGAATGTATGGGGTGTGGGAATTTTTTTATTAATATTAACTGAGATGAAATATATTACATAATAATGGATTTCGCCAAGAGACAGAACAATCCATAAAAAATTGCAGGTATATAACAAAACTAGCAGTGTCAGCGACTTCGTCCGCCTGGAACAGTAGCCTTCCTCGATAAATGGACCATCTAACACGGAAATAAATTTTTAAATGGGACCAGCGGTTCCTCCTGCGTTCAGTGCGTTCAAACAACCTATTCAGTTTTATAATATTTGTATAGATCATTTTTTGTATAATCTGAAACATAAAGATTTCGGAAACAAATATGCCAATTAAAACAATTTGCTTGTTTAGAACAACCTGGACTCACTAGACAAGTTCCTTTAGTTTCAACGCAAAGTCAAATAATACGAGACAATAATTCAACAAAAAATTGCCTTTGTTTCAATAAGGTCTATCACAGGAAGTTTTAAATTACAGGAAACACCTTCTATGTATAAAAATAGACTTGATAGTCATTCTAACAAATAGCACATGTGTGCTACGTATAACTAGTCTGCAACAGGGCCTTAAATTATATTAGACTAACGACCTGCTCCGGATTGTACTCTGCTACGGGTGTGATGAGGTCAAAAAATGGTTATTGTAAGATTCCCTAAGAGATAGACATTTCCCAACGCGGACTTTTTGGAAACCTTTTTATAGTGTATACTGTAGTACATTATTTTGATCTATCTCGTCGGCTTCAGCGTTTCAATGTAATCGCATAAGTATGTGTTTATTTACGACATCACATTGGAAAACTCTAAGATTGACAGTGTTTCTCTACTTAATTATGCATGTAAATATTTCTTTTGAATTACTCGACTATTAAAACCACCACAAACCATTTAAATATAGGTCTTAGAAGTAAAATATGAACTTGACGAGACTCTAAATTCTATCTACAGCCAAACACTAGCATTCTGGTTTGAAAGATGAGAGAGGGTAATGAGAGACTATCTATTCAAATATAAAAATATGGTATTCTATCTATTAAAAAAATCCGCATCAAAATCCGTTACGTAGTTTTAAAGAGCTAAGTCTACATATACAAACAGCGGATAGAGATTTTCTTTTATACCATGTAGTGATGCAAAAGCTAGCTTGCTTGGTGACTGTCTTCACCTCGTACTAATCGTACGGGAGCGTCCACGAGGCGCATTAGCCAGAGTGTGGTTCCGGCTCTACGGTTGCGTGACAGGTTGCCGGTTTAGTTGACGTAATGCTCGACTCGTAATTGCCCAGGTCTTGTGCCTGGGGTTGATGTCCGAACAATGTGGCGACATTGTCAGTGATATAATACTAGTTGCGACCACGGTTAAGGTACTCTACTAAGAAAGCCTATGAACTAATTATTCGCAATGGAATTGCAAATGCTATTTGAAATCCACTGCAAGACATAAGCTCCCCAAGAAAGGTGGGATTTATAATTGCTGCCCTGGGCAAGCGTGTTGGCAATCGCAGCGCGCTACTTTCGCGTCGGGAATACTGCTGCCCATTCCCACCCTGTTGCATTTGAGTTACGCTGTTTCTACTGGATATACCGCCATCTGTTGGTACTTTAGTCGCCTCTTGCGAGACCTGGTACAGGGGGACGTACTATTGTACTCTGTCGGTACCACATCGCAAGCACCGTAAAACAAAAATCAAAAGAACATCTTTAGTTTAGGTAGACATTCTGGAAACAGGTTCAAATGAAATAACTAATAATGACTTTAACTGAATTTGAACAGCACACGTATTTAGACACACCTATTGTATATAATATCCTCTTTATCTTCGTCTATCATATCATTGTATATAAATGTCACGTTTGTCCGCGATGAACTCCTAAAGTACTGAACCGACTTAAATTAAGTTTTGTTTGTTGTGTGCAATTAGATCCAACTTGAACGGTAGGATATGTCAATTCATAATCATAATAGTTTTTTTATTGCAAATTATTTGTTCATAATATGCCAATATTTCCTTAGACTTAGAATTAGACTAGTTATTTGTACTAGAATTGTCTGTGCCTTTTAGACGACATATCACTAATTAAATTTCCATTTTTAAAGAAATGTCTGTTATGTTAGTATAACTTTAATACTTCCAGGATAATCCAGAAAAATGATATTTTGTAAATTGTTAAAAAAAACCATTGACTAAAAATTTTTTACTGTACATTTTGTTTTTAATTACCTATTTAGTTCTTGATGAATATTTTAATCATGTGGTGTCTGTGGTTAGTAACTGCGTGGATACCGCAAAGAAGAAGGCAGCACCTTATATTTAGAACGATATCACATTTTGCGCGGCGCGGCGACCTTGCTGCGCGCGTCATCCAATGCAGGGCTACCTCACTTACACCATGCCGCTAATAATCCAAAGCGGCAGTGGTGAGACAATACATACTTTAATTTTATATGCTGACTATATTAGATATTCTTATGGTCCCGGCAAACTGTCTACCGCATCGTTATCATCGTATCAGCCTTTGGAACTTACATACACAATAACACAGCTGTACTATATAGGCCTCCCCCAGAAAGAGAGCATTTAGCTCTTAATTTCCGCGCTGGCCAAACTTATTGGCAATTGCTTTTGCGACGGAGATGCTGCTCTCCATCCCCGCCTTGTGCATTTGAGGTGCACTGATTCGGATGGATATACCGCCATCTGTCGCTTCTAGCACCATAGTCGCCTTTTACGACACCTAATACAAAGAGAAGTACTATTATACTTTGCAACAAGACATATTGTAATGGTTTGTGACACATAACAACAGAAGTACAAATACTAATGTAACAAGACATCTGCCAACTCTATTACACGTAAAATCTATTATTTATAAACTCAAAAACAAAAAATAGCTAAATATAAGTGCTAATAAATATTAATAATAAAAAATTGCTTCACTTTAATATTAGTGACAGCCCTGCACACATGTGCGTTAACTGACCCGTCATCGACGCACTTCGCGCGTACGAGGCGAACACGTAACGCCACTAGTTATGTAGTAGTGATGGTCCACTGCTTCTGAAATAAAGACCAACGTAGGACGTCCACCCGCACGCGGACAGATTTGACTAGATGGCGCTGGATTCATGCCGCATGCAACCGGTCATATTGTAAACTGTTGCGGAGCAGTGGACGTCCAACGACTGATATGATGATGAGATAAGGAACCGCATCGAACGGTACCAGTCAATTATTAGAAGTAAGGCATAAAGGGGGAATTTTTACGCTGCTTCAGTTATAAATATTACCATCTGTCGGCTCCGGTACCTTAGTCACCTTTTACGACACCCGGTACAGGGAGAGGTACTATTCTACTCTCCCGTATTACTTCATTGCATAACTTTACGTAATCTCGGTAAATGTTTTAATGAAAGGGTCAGGTTAGAAGTACCAAGAATAAACAAGTATGTATGAAAGGACTAATGCGAGTAAGGACAGCAAGAGAGGTATGCCAAGATCGTAATAAGTGGAGATTCATAGTCTCTGCCCACCCCTATGGGACACAGGCGTGATGTATGTATGTATGTATGTGCACTATAGTTTTAAACACCACTAGCTGTGCCCGCGACTTCGTCCGCGTGCAGTAATCTCTTTGGGCAATGATGGCCCAAAGAGATTACTGCACGCATGGTGCAAAGGTATGAACCTTTTTACTTTAACTTATATAAACTTTAAATGTTGTATTTATTTATATTTACAAATCAATAGCCTAAATAATACGTTTTAAGCTTCTAGCTCTAACAATAGCGATACTTCCATACAACTTTTCATACACCCTTTCATAGACCCTTTACAACTCATATGTCGAATGAAAAAATAGCCTATATCCTTTGTAATGCTTTAGAGTATCTGTAAGCCAGATTTCATTTAAATCGGTTTAGTGGTTTAGGCGTGATTGCGTAACAGACAGACAGACAGAGCTACTTTCAGATTTATATTACTAGTAAAGATACACAGTATTTTTAATGTACACTTCTATCACCTTTTCAAAGCTGTAACTTTCACTGATGCGCATATATTTAATTTTTCTGTAGCATCTAACAGTTTTTAACTCTATATGTCACTCGTTTCACAAAAGCTTATGCGTCTCTCAGGTGCAAATTACCATGGGATATTTTGAGAGGCCTTTAATTTTTTTAAGAAAAAAATGTATGACAAACTGACACGACAGAGGTTGTCTTATCTTAAGTTATGTCTACTATCTACACATTAAGCAAAAAATATTCAAATCGGTTCAGTAGTAGAAAGTTCGGCCGGGACAAACACCGAGTCAATTTTATATATAGAGACACAAAATAATTGTATTAATAAAAAAAATAAGACGAATGCTAGTCAGTCAAGATCACAGATCGCTACCTTCTTGACTCACAGCATTTGCCATGTAATGATAAATAAACAGTTGCCTAACGGAGCGCATGGATGATGCAAGTAAAAAAAATATTCATCTAATATACAAGGCATATTACCGCGTAATAAATTAAACGTAGACAAAAAAAATTGTCGCCAAATAAACCGCGTTTTAGAGCCGTAAATAAATGATTTATTTATGTGTATTAAAATTAAATCGCCAGTGATACTTCAATACCGCGTATGTTGCTTCAGTAACTAAGGTCAACATTCCATCTTTTCTAATTGAATTTTCAACTTTATCTGCAACTGCTATTTACGCGGTATTGCGCAACCACTGACGAAATGTAATATGCACATTGTATGTTATATATATTGTATTCTCTTTTCAATGTACTTCTACAATTACTGCTTAATGCTTGGCTCTGATACATTTCATCATCATCATCATTATCATCGTCATGATGATAAAATGTACCAAAGCCGAGCATTATTTTAGGCATTACATTTATTTATTGACAAACGCTCCATTTGGGAGTATCCTAAAGAGGCCCTTTAAAAAAGTCTTCCGATAGTCCTAGTGATGAGAAAATTCTAGATCTTCATTTACACGCATTCTAAAATAATCTAGTAAATTGTACCAACGCGACTGCCGAGTGAAATGCTCATAGACATCGTTAAGCCTTGTGTGGTCGTTGAATTTAAAGTGCCGCGTGTGCGCGTACGCAGCGATAAACGGAAGATGTACGCGAGATAACGTCTCCGTAGACGTTGTTACGCATACGCCAAAAATGTGCTAGACTCATATCTGATTATTGAATATATATCAGATATTAATGTTATGTTCTCATTTACTAGTTTTAAAATATTTAGATATACATGTTAAGATCCACTCTGATCCAATGCCCATAACGTCCTAAAAAGAATAAAGCTAGTTAATTCTATTTTTTAACATATTTTAACGCTGGAACTAGACATAAAAATCGTAAACAGCCGGAACCGGAACACAGCGATGTCCACATCGCTGTGTTCCGGTTTAAAGAGTAAGAGAGGCAGTGTAATTACTGGGTCAATGTGACATTGTATCTTCAGTTCACAAGGTTGGTGATATCTTTATGATGACACGAGTGTCTATAGACTGCGGTCATGTTGCCACCAAGTGCTTGTTTGCTGACTTCATAATAATAAAAAAAATCACCCTGCATCCGGTGCCATAAGAGATTTAGATGCCGACAGATGGCGGTATAAGTTTGACTCAAATACAAAATTCCCTCTTTCTTGGGGAGTACTACGTCGTCGTCCAGCAGTTGACTTCCAATGGCTGCTGTGAGGAATATGTAGCCACGTAAAGAGTCAGTTGTCGGTCTGCTCACAAAATAAAGTAATCGTGACTGAATCGCACTCGCTGTTAAATCGCGGTATAAAATTGTTGAACCACCAAAAGTGTCAAGTGAACATTTGTATGGGTCGTTACCACTGTTATGTTTTGTGCGTGGAGGCGACAGCCATTTTACACTTCACCATGCGAGTTTATAACACGCTTTTATTAGCTTGGGTTTCTATCTATGTATGTATGTAACGAAATCTTCGAGCATAAATCTCACCAATTTCTAGAAGTCTAATTAATCCGAAATTGTGCGTACGTATTACATGTATTAGGACCGCCAGGATTAATAAATTATTTTCTAGATCCTTTGTAAAGGAGTAAGAGAGACAGAGCCAGTGCGCGATCTGTTCGTACGTACTCTTTCGCGTAATATGAGCATGAATGGATTACGAAAACATTTGCAATACATTTCAATATCATATATCCACAAAAAAAAATCGTTTTTTAATTACAATGAGATTTTAAAAATTTATAGACTAACTGATAGATAACATTTCATAGGAAACATCTATACTGTACACACGATTCCTATAACATCTTTCAAAATTGTTTAATACTATCATCTCTTGTCCTGCTTCGGACGCTTGCTTTCCTCCATTTCTCACAATCTTTACCTTTAGACTGCTCAAATTAATCCAGTTGGCCATCTATTGACCAGAACATGGAACGAGGCTACAAAAATCAAACCGTGTGTACAGATCAACAGAAGTGCTGGAGGAATGGGAGCACCTGGAGTCGAAACGGCGCCGGGAAGAGAGCGAGTCAGCGGTAAAGATAGAGTGCGACGACGCGAATGACGCGTACGCATTCCCGCCCCCCGCGGCGCCCCCGCTTGTGCCGCTCCCCGCGGACGCGCTCCTTCCGCCGCCCGACCAACTTGCGCCCGGCCCAATACTCTCTACACCAATGTATGTTATCCCGCATATAAAGAAAATGTGTAATCAACCGCAAATGAAGATAAGCTACATGGCTGCTGTCTCTTTAATGTCGTGTTGGAAACATCAGAATGGAAATTTCAACTGATAATAATATTCAGAGCATTGCCTAATAAGTTCTGGCTTGGCTTCATTCATGACGGAAAAGCCTTTCATGAACACGCTAATAGTATCAAAAGTTGTTCTTGTAAAAAAAATCCTAGTAGCATTAAGGCGACTGAAATAGTCCTAAGATGTCCGATGTTTAATGAATGAAACTAATATAGACTGTATTCTCTATATCTCAGTATATGTAACAGGGTTGATATAACTTTTTTATAATAAGGATTATATGGAACTGATATTTCATGTTAATCTTATATTTAACATAATTGTCTAATGTGACCTCTACTAACTATTTACTTGTTTTAACAAAAAATATTGATTATTGTCTAATTTTAATATTGTTGTATAATTTATTTTTGCATGCCGCACAAAGCCGACTGCATCACACGCATTGTCCACTAACACATGAATGATAAGATATACGAACAAATTATCTCATAACCCAATTTATTTCCATCTGCAGGGTAAGAGCGGGATGCAGCATATCTAGTCCAAGTGTTGTCGAAACTCCCGGAAAGCGGTTCCAAGACCCTTACAGATCTTGCGGGAAGCTAGGAGGGGGGAAGCTCGCAAACAAATATACGGGTGGAGGAAAATTACCGGGGGCGGGGGGGAAACTGGGGGGCAAATTAGGAGGCAAACTAGGAGGAAAGTATGGAGGCAAACTTGCGCAGGCGCTGGCGAGGCGGAGAGCGCTGGCGGCTATGACGTCAGGGCCGCCGGGTCTCGCCGCGCCGCTCAGCAACCGCTCGAGAGATGGGACTGTGGAACTGCAAATCCTGTGCCAACCAGAAACACAGCATAGAGCAAGGTAAGTTTTAAATTGTTACCATAAAGATAATCTACTTGTACAGTAACCTTGACAGGTCTATGCATAGAAAATGCTGAATTACATATACAATAATATTTCATCATCATACCAGCCTTTAAAAGCCCATTGCTAGACATAGGCCTCTCCAAGAAAGGAGGTTCTTTGCACATAAGGACGCAGCAGAGGACTTCCAATGGCTGATATGATGATAATAAATGTGTCAATACTTCGATAGTTCATCATAATTCTGAGATTAAAAAAAAATATAGTTTTTCTCTTTTGCCTCTGCAGATATCAGACAGAAGGCAGCAGAGGTGCAGTCAAAGACAATTCTGGCAACGGTTTCCCAATAGTCAAATTAGTAGGGTACGACAAACCAGCTGTACTACAGGTAAGTCTAGATTCATTGAACTTTATTTTTTCAACCAAGTATAAAATACTTGGTTGAAAAAATAAAGCTTATTCACCTTCTTTTTTACTACTCGATGTTCTGGTAAAACTAATTCAATTACTGATACAAGAAGAAGTGATAGAAGGTAGAAGAAAATTTAGGGTCGTAAAATGCAAATGTTGTCCGAAAAATGGAAATTAAATTTTATGTTGGACTACTCTTCTCTTACTTACGGGTATGAAAAGTAAGTAGCAACCGATTTTAAGACCTATATTTTATCAAACTCGGACAAAGCTTTTTGGAGGGGTATGGTGTCTAACACTGTGACAAGAATTTAATACATAAGAAGTCAACAAACAAGCATACAGTGTGCCTAATAGTAAACACCGCCGCACCTATACGCTCGTATCGACAAGGATATACATGCCTTGCCAACCTTGACTTGAAGATATTACGCTACATTACCCTGTGATTTCACTGCCTCTCTCACCCTTGAAACCGCATCTCTGCGAACACT
The DNA here is from genome assembly GCA_020976665.1 of Heortia vitessoides. Taxonomy (NCBI): domain Eukaryota; kingdom Metazoa; phylum Arthropoda; class Insecta; order Lepidoptera; family Crambidae; genus Heortia; species Heortia vitessoides. The sequence goes on along the minus strand of JACJUM010003174.1, from coordinate 19,134,186 downwards.
GCTGTTTGGCGGTAAAAATAGGTGAGAGTGAGGTACCAATTCTGACGACCTTGGTATGAGGCCCTACTTCAGCAATATTTAACTTTGTGCAATAGTACTCTGTATCAACATCATCTAAAAACTGATTACCTTTTAATTTTTAAACACATATGGACGGTCGGAAATTTAGTTGGCGTTAGGGTCATGGGCAAAAATTATTGTATTTATTTTTTGTCTTTCGTTTATAAAAATATATAAAAAATAGCTTTTCAAATAATGAAGTTATGTCGAATTAATTGTTTTTATTTTATTTTTTGTTTTTCATGTAAAGCACTCATTGAATTTATGACTGTCGAATTATATTCAACTGAACTAAATAAATATAGATACGGCGGAATGTGTTACAAACACTGGCTAAGGACACATTAAAAAATATTTTTTATTTATGGTTACAATTTAAAATGATGTATAATTAATTTCTAACTGAAAGCAAATACAATGTCTTTGTTTGGATCAAACGCATTCGTTAGTGTTCCTATCTCGTGCATCACTGGCCGAGGGTTCAATTCCCACCCAGTACATTCATTTATATGGCTAATATGTGTGTTTGTTTTGTATCTTGGTTTTAATTATGTGTTTATGATAACGCAAGTGGTTTTAGCTACTTATTTCGGAGATTATTCAATATATGAATGCAGGAAGGAATCCATTCAAGAATAAAACCCCTCAATGAGGAATATTTTTCTGTTTGCAGGTGTTCATAGGCACTGATACAGGTCGAGTGGCACCGCACATGTTCTACCAGGCGTGCCGCGTGTCAGGCAAGAACTCGACGCCCTGCAAAGAGCGTAAGGAGGACGGGACCGTGGTCATCGAGATCGACCTTGAACCCTCCAAGAACTGGCAGGTCACGTGTGACTGCGTCGGGATACTCAAGGTTCTTATTTTATTAATTTATCCCTTTAAATATAGCTTAATGTAGTAGCGTCGCACGTGTTTGTTATTTTTGCATATGTTTTTTTTTTTTGTTGCCAAAAAAGCCAAAAATTACTTTGAGTGGTCTTATGTTGGGAGAAAAAATGCTGGATTACATTTAAGTGGATGTTTTCTAGAAAAAAAAACTGAACTTGTCTCAGGTGTCAGGCGGGACTCGAACCTGCATCTTTTCTATGCCGGAAGACTGCACTGCTGTTGTACTACCGAGGTGTTTTTTCTAGTAATTGTATAATGTCAACGTAAATTTCACAAACAAAACGTATGAATATGAACGTACAAAGTATGCACATATAGGTATAGGTACTTTATGATCGCGATGGCGCGTCGGTAGTGTTCCTGTCTCGCGCGCCAGAGGTCGTAGTTCCGATCCCCGCCCAGGACAAATATATATATGACTAATATTTGTGTTTGTTCTGTGGGTGGGTGTTTTATGTGTGTATTTAAGTGTTATATTTATGATTTGTCTGTTATCTGATATCCGCAACACAAGTGCTTTAAGCTTCTTATCTCGGAGTCAGGTCTATGTTGTGGTCACACCACTATATACATTTATGTTAGAAGGCTCGGCAATGCAGGACCAGCTATTTGGCTGCACTAGTTAAAAGTATAGTTACGTACCTACTTCCTGCAGTTCATCAGAAAAGTGGTGTCAAAAATTGTGTTACAGTGGTCGTCCATCAACGTTTCCGCCACTGAAAGTGCACTGCTGGACATAGGCCCAAAATGCAACTTTCGCGACAGGAATGCTGCTGCCCATCCTCACCCTGTGCATTTGAGCTACTCTGTTTCGGATGGATATACCGCTATCTGTCAGTTCTGATACCTTAGTCGCCTCTTACGACACAGTTTAAAAGTTTATGAGTTCATCCCGGTCAAACAAAGTGACACGAAATTGTTTTATTATATTTTCCGACAGCAACAAACAACCTATAGACGTCCTCTGTAGTTTAATGATTGCACCTCCTCCTCAAGTTTTGTGTCAATATTTCAATAAGTCGTCAAAGATAAGACATGCAAGCTGGCTGGCTGCACATATTGGCGGGAACCATACAGATTCGATAATTTGATACAAAATTCCTAAATTAATATATATTTACATAATTTTCTCAGTTTATAAATACAATTTTTTCGAAAATGTTCTAATATTTTAAATTAAAAATGGATATTTAAATGGACCTTGTTTTCAAGCCGTTAAAAGCCGTTTATGAGTAACGTAAAAGTTAGTAAATATTGAACTATGTTCTGTTTGCTTCGAACTGTTTTTTATGGCTAGTTTTATATTGTTGTAGTTTTATATGTGCTCAAGTGTTCCTGTCAATCCAATCCGTAATTGGCTTAAACAAGTGTCATAACGTTTTAAATATATGATGATGATGATGATAATGATGTTTAGATGATGTTTGCGGGGTCCCCATTGTCACTGCTGGTGATACTACCTTTGTTTAGCAAGTTGCACGTCCATGGGTGGCAGCTTATAAATAAGACAACTAGATTGACCAACCCGTTGACGCTGATGGTATTGATCCTATCTTATGCGCCAAGGGTCGTTGATTCGATACCCACCCGTAGCAAATATTTATATGATGATATCTGAGTTAGTTCTGTGTCTGGGTGTTAAATATTTAGGTAGTATATTTGTGATTCCTCTGTTGTCTGGCGCCCGAAACACGAGTGCTTTAAGCGACTTACCTCGGAGTCGGGTTAATATATGAGATGTAGGAATGTATTATTTATTTAATAGCTGTTTCTTTTTTAAGTGTGTCAATTTGTTGCATTGTTTCATGTGTATGTTCTTGTTTTGTGTCCTAAATAAATGTCACAAGTCACGAGTCGCGAGTGGTCGCGCCGAGCGCGCTCTCCCGCACTCTGCACCGTTCGACCGCCGCTATCACGGTCGATGCACCCGCCGCAAATAGACGGTTATCAGGTGCAATTAACGACTTCTCGTTGCTATAAAGTGATTACTGCACAAAGTGAGCATATTATATGACACACCCATTCTTTGCGACCAAATCAGCCACAAGATAGAATCTCACTATACCGGCCTCGTTAATAACCAGTGATTGTCGGTTTACTCGATTGTACAGGAAAAATATTTGACAAAAATAATTGATTGTTAAGGTCATGTTCACGCGTTTTAATTATATCATCATCATACCAGCCATTAGAAGTCCACTCTATAGTGAGGTACCAGCAGAGTAGAATAGTAGTACCTCCCCCCTGTACCAGGTGTCGTAAGAGGCGACTAAGGTACCGGAACCGATAGATATATCCAATATAAAATGCGTTGCCAAAATGCAACAGGGCGGGACCAAGTGGGTATAGAACACCACTCGGCCAGGAAGCACCTATCGTCTCTCTTAAGGGACCACTATCGCCGGAAAGCGCCTGGTACCGGGACATGATCCTGGTCCAGAGGATGCAGGCTTCCCGCTACCTGACGGACGGACTACTCCGATGGATGGCTACCTACTGCCGCTTTCGGGAATACGAACTGGGCATCTCCAACGAGAAGCTGAAGATCGACGAGACCCTGTTTGAGATCGCCGCCAAAATCCCGCTCTACGTCCCCCCTCTACGCGGAGTGAAGCGCCTCCTGACCGGCGACCCCTAAGAGGACAGGCCAAAGAAGACGGTGCAAGTGACGTCACCCATGGAAGTAGCGCGCCGCTCTCTAAGCGTCAGCGGCAGAGTGGAGACGGAACGACACCGACACCCAAGAAGCCAATCAAGACCCGGGACACGGGGAAGCTACGTTCCCCCCCCCCGCGCTCCGTGCCCAACCCCGGAAGCCCCCCCTCCCCCTAACTGCTCGCGACAGCCGAGTTTTTGAGGGAGTTTGGAGCCAAGCCTCGACCGAAGCCCCAACGCGACCCTCGGAAGCGAAGAGAGGGTCTCGCAACACCAGAGGAGAAAGAGGACAGCGACATCCAAGTGCTGGCTCTGGACAAGCTGCGTGCGGCGGTATACCCGCAATTTGAAGATGTGGCGGGGTACATCACAACCCGCTCCCCTTTCAAGCCTTAAGCACCCGCGCCCAGGAACATCGCCGCCCGCTCTTACGCAACAGTGGCATCCGCGGCGCTCCAAACAAGGATCCCCACCACGACCGACAAGAGGACCGCAATTAGCACAGCTACACGGAAGGTACAAATTATCAGCGACGTGGTGGTGAAGAAGCCGTCCAGACCAACCCAACCTCAACCCAAAGCCGTCGAAGCGAAAGCTAAGGAGGATGCCAATGTTGCCGCAAGCACCAGCGCCAGCACCAACCCCCAACCCAAGACCGACGCCGGAATCAAGCGGCCCAGATACCCGCCCCTTGTATTGAAGAAACTGCCCGATTGGGCTCGCCACTTCAAGGCGTTGAAGCAGGTTCTGGGACACGCTCCAAATGCCAGACCGTTTGGCAAGGGAGTGCGGTTCACACTAACCGCAGAGGCGGAATACCGGGCGGTACAGAGATACCTCTCGAACCTGGAGAAGGAGGAGAACCTCTCCTGGTTTAATTACTCCCTGCCCGCAAAGAAAAGCGCCAAGTTCTGCATAAGAGGCCTCCCACTGGAAACTGACCCAGGCGAGATTGAAGAGGAACTCCCCTGGGCTTCATACTCGAGGTTGTGCTTCAGATACGCGCACGACAAGGCAGGCCGGGCTGCATCTACTTCGCCCAGATGCAGCGCACACCAGACCTCACCCCCGTGATCTGCGAAATTACCGAGCTTTAGTGCATGCCCGAGGTGAAGATCAAGGCCTGGCGAAGAAAAAAAGGGCCTGCCCAATGCCACAGGTGCCAACAATTCCGGCACTCCTCACATGGCTGCCACAGACAGCAAGCGTGTGTGAGATGCGGGGAAGCACATGCCGCCAGTGACTGCCCCCGCCCACAGAGGAGCCCCCTACATGCGCGAACTGTGGGGGACAAACTCGGTGGGCTGCCCGGTCTTTCAACAGAAAGCCAGGATAAAAAGGGCCGGCACAACAGCGTTGGCCGAGCGGCCTTCGGTACGCACTGGCAGCGTACCAGCACAACCAACAACACCGCACTTAATGGCTGAGTCCAACGACGGGGTGAAAATCCCCCGTCGGAAACGCAAGGGCATGAGAAAGAGGGGAGCCCCTGCGAAACGAGACCCCACCAAGAAGGCAGTCGCCGCCGCAGCAGGAGCCGAAGGCGAAGCCAAAGCCGCGCTCAACTCAGAGCCGGCTCATGGACACCGAGCGAGCCATCTGCGTCCTGCAGGACGTACTTGGGGCCATTAGGTCCGGCGAGAACGCCGTACCAATTATCCTCGGCGGAGTAGCACAGCTACTGCAAACCAATGGCGCAATATAAGCCGCTAAGGATAAATAGGACTGCTGCGGGTTCTACTTCCAGAACAAGACATTGACGTGTGCCTAATTTCTCAGACCCTATTGAAACCCATAGACTCAATCAAGATGCCTAATTACCACCTGTACCGGAAGGATGAGGTGTCAGATTGCAACGTCGCACATCGCGGACTCGCTGTCTTAGTGCGTCGTAGGGTTATCCATCAACCCCTACTAGTTCCGAGCCCCACCATCGACCCCAAGTCCTTCTACGCCCTTGGAATAGAAGTCCACGCCGGCTATCCCATACGTTTGTTTGCTACTTACGCCAAAGACTAGCTTAATTGTCAGCGAAATGATCCAATTAATGGCAGACCCCACGCCCACTTTAGTGGTGGGGGACTTAAATAGCAAACACACGGCATGGAACTCTGCGCGCTGCTACAGAGATGGCAGGACGCTGCTCCGACCTGCGGAGGACCACGGCTTCACCGTGAGTGGTCCGGAGGTACCCACGCACTACCCCAACCACCCTTCCCATACACCCGACGTAATCGATATCGCGATCCATAAAGGCCTGGACAGCGTGTTGACGCAGGAGACCCTCCTCGAGGACCTCCAATCTGATCACCTCCCGGTGCTGGTGGTCATTGAAAGAACACCGACCATTGTGACACCACCGGCTGCTCGCCAAACCATAGACTGGAAGGCGTTCAGTTCTGCCATGCATTCGAATACCCCTACATTACCAATTACCATCTCTGAGGACTATGAGCTGCTCGCCAATGCACTAACCACCTGCATTCACGAAACCGCAAAGTCATCATCGCGAACCATGCCCAGCAGCAGCATTCTTCCACCGCTGCCAAAGGACATCAGGGACCTACTAGCGAAAAAGCGACATCTAAGAAAAAGATGGCAACAGACACGCTGCCCAACCCTCAAGCGTCAGCTCAACGCCCTCACCGAACAGGTGAGACACGAACTGAGGTCGCATGAAGCAGAAAGCTGGGATCGATACATAGAGAACGCAGGCGAAGATTGGAACAGTGTCCATCGCCTATGTTGCCAGATCTCTAAGAAACCGGCTCCAATCAGACCCCTCCTCGGACCAGATGGCCACCCGAGATATCGCGCGGAGGACCGCGCTGAGATTTTCGCCGAACACCTAGAACGCCAGATCTGCCCACACCCCTGTGACAACGTAGAACACGTTGAGACGGTGACCCGGTACCTTTGAGAGTATCTCGCCGTTCCCATAGCGGCAGATGAAGACCCAGTCGTATTCACGCCCGGGCAGGTCAGCAGGACGATAAACAAACTGAAACCCAGGAAGGCACCTGGCCTTGACAATATCACCGGCAACATGCTGCGACACCTTCTACCTAAAAGCATCACAGCTCTGACTCGCCTTTTTAACGGCATCAACCGCACAGGCCACTTCCCTCAAAAGTGGAAAATGGGAGGAGTAATCATGCTGCCAAAGCCCGGGAAGAATATACTAAAGCCCGAGAGTTACCGTCCTATCACACTGCTACCTACGGTATTCAAGGTGTATGAGAAGTTGCTGCTTCTACACCTGGAACCGCATATAAGCCCGAGGGAGGACGGATTTCGGTCAGAGCACTCCACCTCGCTGCAACTGACGAGAGTACTGCACCATATGACGACGGCCGTCAACAAGAAGGAATACACCACCACAGTACTCTTCGACATGGAGAAGGCGTTTGATAAGGTGTGGCACCAGGGTCTGCTGTATAAATTATCGATGTCACAAACACCCCGTCGAATCACACGAGTGGTAGCTTCCTTCCTCGATAAAAAATATTTTCGAGTGAAAGTGGAAAACGTTTTATCAACAGAACAAGCTGCTGAGGCCGGTGTACCTCAGGGTAGCTGCATCTCACCCATGCTGTACAGCTTGTACACGGACGATATTCCGGTAGGAGAAGGCACACGCGCTAGCACGCGCTGCGTATAGTGCTCTAGCACTATACGCAGATGACGCCGCCTACTTACAACCTCGGTCAATCTAAAACACGCAGCTAAAAAATTACAGAACACCCTGGACCTACTGCCCGTGTGGCTAAGCAGATGGAGACTGCAGGTGAGCGTAACCAAGAAACAGGCTGCAGTCATTGGCCGCCACTTCCTTCTCCCAAAACCACTAAAGCTAATGGGGCAAGAAGTCACGTGGTCCCGTACGGTCAAGTACCTAGGAATCACAATAGACAGCCGCCTTAGCAGGAAGCACCACACTGAACAAGTGATCAAAAAGACCAGATCGGTCGCGCATCTACTCCGCCCGGTATTCTCCTCCAAACTCCCGCTCAGAACGAAGCTGGGAGTTTACAAAACATACGTTCGACCTCACCTCACATATGCAGCCCCGGCATGGTACACACTAACCAGCCGGACCAACAGAGGCGGCCTTCAATCCCAGCAGTCCCGCCTTCTACGCACAATCGTCGGAGCACCGCGCATGGTACGAAACTCGACGATACACTGGGACCTGAGAACAGAATACATCGAAGATTTCATTCGCAGATTGTCGAGCGCAATGTTCGCGCGCGCCGACAAAGCCTCCCTGGCGAATTCGCACCTGCGCAACATAGCGCCGCTGCACGCCAGACCACCGGACTCCAAGGCAGCGAGAACTCACGGCCGGTGAGGTCGAGCATGACCCGGGCATAAGCCCGAGACCGCAACCCCCTGGAGGGCATCGATAAACACATCAACTCCCTGATGTGGACAACCATAACAGGACCTGGATGACACAAGCCAAGAGCGGTGGGTCCATCAAGAACCACAATGAACAAAACAATACAATAATACAAAAATGTATTAAGTTTTACGTATAAAAACGAAGAAACCACGAAGAAGGAAAAAAAAGATACCTAAATAAAGAAAGAAACATTCGCAAGAAATGTTAAGAAAAATGCGGGTGGAAGCGACCTTTTCACCCGCAACCCGATGACCCGCCGATATTAATCGGCGGCGCGTAAATACTGCGACAAAGGCGCGGAGCGCCGCAGTCGCCTCCGCGCAGCTGACGGCTGCGCGTCGACAACCTCAACGGAACGGTCTTACCAAGAGTAAAAGCTACGTGTGTGTAATTGTATGTGTGTTTGGTGACCAGGAGCGGAACGTGGACGTGGAGCACCGGTTTGGCGAGGCGCTAGGCGCGCCGGGCGGCGGCGGCGGCGGGGGCGGTGCGGGCGCGGGCGCGGGCGCGGCGCACGTGTCCCGCGGTAAGAAGAAGTCCACGCGCTGCCGCATGGTGTTCCGCACCGACATCCTCACGCCGGCCGGCGCGCGGGAAACGCTGCAAGTCTGCTCCACGCAGATCATATGCAGTGAGTCTCAATATTACTTTTGAAAATATTCTGTTATAGTATAGTAGTATAGAATAAGATAGCTTAACTTGAACATCCAAATCCTACATAACTTTCCACGATAACCACCCCCCCCCCATCTTCCCCTCACAAACTTATCACCAAGGGCGTCCTAAAAGATGAATCTATTAAATTTTAACTAACTAAAGCATGCACCTCTAGCCCAGCCGCCTGGAGTCCCCGAAGTGTGCCGCAAGTCTCTAGTCTCCTGCCCGGCCAGCGGGGGCCTAGAGCTGTACCTGCTGGGAAAGAATTTCCTCAAGGAGACGCGCGTGGTCTTTTCACAGAAGCAGGAGGGTCACAGCCTTTGGGAAGATGAGGTGGTACCAGACAAAGAGTTTTTGCAACAGGTAATAATATCTTCATATGTATAAATCTATTAGCCTTGAGGTGTCGGCCGAGTAGAATTGTACCTTCTTCTGAACAGCTGTACTAGGTGATGACCAGTGTAGCTCTAATGCACAGGGCGGGGATGGACAGCAGCATCCCTCTTGAGAAGGCTACGCTTTGCAATTGCAAACACGCTTGCCCAGCACGGCAATTATGGGTGACATTCCCCCTTTCTTGGGGAGGCCTGCCTGGCAGTGGGCTTCCAATGGCTGTAATGAGATTGATGAAACTTTTATGAATTCAGTAACATGCTGCAGAGGATCACAAGTATTATAAAACTGAAGAGTTTCTTTAAAAGCGCTAATATCAGGAACCGCTGTTCCGATTTAAAACCTTTTTTCAGTGTTGGATAGACCATTTATCGACTCCAAACGGGACGAAGTCGCAGTTTTTTATATATATCCTATCCGTTTTCTACAGACGCACCTAGTGTGCTGCGTGCCAGCGTACGCGCGCACCGACATCACGGAAACGGTGTGCGTGCAATTATTCGTACGGTCGGGCGGACGCGCATCTGAGCCGCACGCGTTCTACTACACGCCGCCTGCGCGCGCCGCGCTGCACTGCACGCTGCACCCCGCGCGCCCCGCGCCAGGTCAGTGACCTCCCATAGCCCCGCCCCGCGCGCGTCGGCACACGCCCCGCCTACTTCCTTCGGGTCGCGCGATCGTGCGCACGGAATGACGACGACTCTTTCGTTTTGAATGCCTTTTTCCGAAGGAGTTTATTTGACCTGATATGAAATTAATGCTTTTGATATATGAGCGAGTTTTCTTGCCAGGCCAGGTTGAAGCTGAACCTTTTGAATAGGGTTCTGACTTTATTTTAGCAAACAATATCTTTTTTTTAGCCGAATTTAAAATAATAATAAACATATAATGTTTGTATGTGTGTACATTCCGTGTGAACGAGAGCTAAATGCATTAATGTCCCCAAAATAGGTGTAGCCAATATGTAGCATGACTAAGCTGTGACATACCCTAAGCTGAGCTAAACAAGCTGTGGTATATGTAGACAGTTGGCTAATCCGTATACTTGGTCATTTGTTCTAGTAAAATAGTAATTAATAAATAAATAAAGCATTCAGAGCGATTAAAAAGTATTTCCCATCGAAATATGTTATTACGTAAATATACTAATAACTCAGTTTCATCTGTATTGTTGTCGTTTCAAAGGAGGCGGTAATAAATATGATATATGTTTGCAAGAAATTACAGTCTCCTTTGAGATCTGCTTTTTGACTTAAACTAATTATCACTAATAATTACATCTCCTGAATAGTAACTAAGCAACTATTTCATCGGAAATGCAAATTATTGTGTTAAAATATTATTTTGCTTTTTTTATATTTACCAAAAGATTAATTGATTTTAATTTATTTTGATTTGATAAGTACAATTAGCAATATTAATAAAAATATATTGACCTTTGATAAATGTACTTACAAATTAATTTAATATAAAGTTTACAGATTACAAACAACTTATATGAGAAAACTGTCAATTTACATTTTAAATATTAATATTGCTCCTGGTACATTAAAAAACAATAACAATAAAAAAGAATATTATGTCAACTAAAAACCTACGTACATACAGTGTAAAAGGAAGCTTATAAAAACAAAACTACCGCTTTCCGCGCGTCAATACCAAAATGGTTTTGCGATATACATACCCAAGTATTTTTTTCTTTGTTTAATTAAAAAAAACAACCATTCGAATTGAGAACCTTCTCCTTTTTTGAAGTCGGTTAAAAACTAGCGACCCGCCCTGGCTGGCACGAGAACAATAAAGATATATAGAGAACAGAGATAGACATTTGACTTTGATTGCGGACTTCTTTGTAGACTTTCTTAATGTGTAATACTGTGGAACATTATTTTGATCTACCTAGTCGTGTTCAGCCAGCGTTTGCAATTCGACAATCCGAAATAAAAAAGATTCTTACATGATAAACTTTAGTTTTTACAATATAGAATGTTTTATTTTTGAGAATT